>JAVDBV010000022.1:0-46764 GCA_032619315.1 Piper longum
TTATTTAATCCATTTTTTTGTCAACTCCATTTGATTTTGACACGTATGTTTTCTTTTTTACTGATTGTTTTTAAATAGTTCTGAAGATTTGAAAAAAAAAAAAACAGGGAAGCATAATTTGAGTAGTATAATACCTGGACGCAGCAAAAAAAAGCCCTTTTACATTATTCTCCCTCTCATCCCATGCTCAAGCTAATCCGTTGTAAAACAGGTTGATCAAGATTACACAAATCATAAACCCATGTAATTAAGCTATTAAACACGCCTACAAGATTTTTTACTTGTAATTTTTCAGACCCAAAAAAAAAAAAAAAAGAGTTTGGCATCAATTATGAGGTGATATGGTAGAATACAAACTTTGAAGTAATGAGAGGCACAAATACAAGTCCCTCCCAACATGGGAAAGGAATGTCCCCGTGTTTCATGGAACTCGTATCCAACACAATATCTAGAAAAAGGAAAAACGCTGGTTAAAATTACCGAACAACAGTAAAAAATAATAATAAAAAACTCACCATCTTTGGATGACGTTGACTTTGCTACGTTAAGTGTCCGATAAGCGTTAACTTCTTATTGGAAGCTTAGAGCGAGTTTGGAGTATTGTAAACTCTCGCGTAGAGTATGCGTGTAAAATAATGAAGTACATGTAGTCTTTCTCAAACCACAGCTGGTAATGCGCGTGCTGAGCTCGCATTGCATGATTATACGTACGTCTAAAGGAATAATGCGTACAAGTAAGAAGTAAAGTCAGCTTTAATCAAACCATTTTTTGGTGGGGACTTCTTTGCCTAACTAATATTTGATTTCCAAATATCATCACAAAAAAATTATATTTGTGTTTTTTTTAATCCGATAAAAATAATATAAATAAAAAAATTATATAAAATATAAATACAATGGTATGAAATAACATAAAATTTTAAAAAAAAATTCTTACATATTCAATAGTTAAAAAAAAAAAAATTATATCTATGTGTACGTGTTTCACGTAATTTCTCTCAATTTTTTTTATTTTTATGTTAAAATATTACTTTGTAAATTTTTAAATAAATTAACTTCGGCTAAAATTAAAAAAAAATAATTAAATTTCAAGATATTCAATCACAAAAAAAATTAGCCCTAAATTTTATATTTTTTTGTACAATTTTATTGACGACCAAATAAACCCTAGTACAGACGGATGTTTTGAAATATTTAGTTAAATTTGATATGAGATTTGCCGGACCAAAGACAGGGAAAAAGCCAAAAAGCAGCTGTTACTTTTAATTGAGTCACTTTCTTTTGATTCGAATGATTGTGACCAATATTATGGAATGACAAATTGTGACCATAAGAACGCCGTCGCCTGTCGATTCAACCCATACGAAAAAAGTTGTGACCACTGCTATGATCGACACTGTACGCACACTAATAATTGTCTGATTTGTTGTATTTCAATTACGAAACAAAAGACAGGGCTTAGCATTTCTTATACATTATTAGTTATTTAAAATAGTATGCAAAGTTCTACTGCCCCTTTCGATTGGATCGGGGGGTCGTGGGATTCGTCTAAACTTCGTCCACAATATTACTTTTACATTTCTTAGATATCAAAATAAAACCAACTTTTTAATTAATTAATTAATGACACCGAAGATGTTGCCTACAGAGTAATATATACAAGCTTAATCTGCTTAGTAAACAAACGTACAATCCACGTACCATCGCCCAAAATCACCGTATTGATTTCGTCATACTTTAATTAAATTAATTAATGGGATTTTTTGTTTTAAAGGCTAGGTACGCTCAATGCTCCTATTATATTTTAACAGTCATACATAGTGTGTATTTTTTATTTAACATTTTTACATACAAAATACCATCCCCTAATGGGTTGTAAGTATATTAAGAGTCTTTTAGAGTATGTCGCTTCATGTAGTAGATCCTTATTATAAGGGTATTGTAGTGGCAAAAACGTGTCGATTTTCAAGTGGAACTGCCCAATTGAAATAAGATATTCAAATTGTTTTATAAATTGACCTACGCCAATCAATTTAGATAGAATTATGAACCGAGTAAAAAGGGGCCTCGTGTAAATCGATGTCAAAGAGGGAAACATTAGTTTAGAATGGGCCATGCACAACGCAATTGAACTCAAATTGGCATAATATTTTACTAAAAAAACGATTTAAAGCTGGATTCCATATATAATGGAGTGAGCATAGACTTGTGTACTTCACCCAAAGCTCAATATGTATATATTGCATAAAAAACGGAATTTTAGATGAGATATTATTTTTAGAGGAATTAGATATATATATATATATTAATGATTTTAGCTATAAACGTAAATTTTAATGGTTAATTTTATAATATCAGAAGCAAGATTATGCTATTATTTTTCCCAGCAAGATTATGCTAAGTTTGAGATAGCATAGACTTGCGTGTGCTTGATCCAAAGCTCAATGTATTTTATATAAAAAATTGAATTTAGATGATATAATATTATTTTCCAAGGAATTAAATTGATATAAAAACATGATATATCAATGATTTTAATTGTAGACATAAATTTAATGTTCATATTTATTATGTTAGAATCAACATTATGCGAAAATTGTGATATAATGATTTTTTAAATACATTTTTATTACAAACTTTGGAAGATGTCGTGTCATGCAGAATATATATTATATAAATTCTCTTTGAATAATAAAATAAATTCTATAATTTAATATATTAGATATAGACTGTGATTAACTTTAAAAATATATTTTATTTGAATAAAAAGATGAATTATAATCATTTAATTTTTATTATATATATTTTAAGACAATTAGACAAATTATTATTAATAAGAAGTTAAAAGTCAAATTTAATCGGATTCAAATTATCATGAAATGTATTTTTATTATTTCATTAAGACATTAAAATTAACGAAATTCGTATATATAACCCTTTATAAAAAAAGTATTTTTATTATAATATTTAGATTTTTCATATATTTTGAGTGACCGACTATTCTACTTTTAATTTTAGGTCAATATTAAATTTTTTATTATTAAGAATAAGTTTGTAAAATGAAGATTATTATAAAAAAATAATAGTGAGTTAGTTCAAACTTAATTTAAATTTTTTCCAAGTAATTTAATTTAATCCAATAATTAAATAAACCGACAAACTGGACACAAATTTATTACGGGGAATAAAAAACGTAAAAACCCTAAAAGATTAAACTTCCTCATCTCCTGCATAGCCGCTGCGAATACGACCCCTTGGTCACCGTCCGAACACTCGGACGTTTAAGATTGTCCGTTTATGTCCGGTAACCGGTAAAACCCTAGCTACCTGGCTTGGCCTCCCAAAACCCTCTTCTTCCCAAAATCCGACAGTTGGATTCGCGAGCTCGAATCGGCAGCCATGGTTCGGAGTATCAAGAACCCCAAGAGGCTCAAGCGCAAGAACAAGGTGACGCCCTTTTTTCGTTCACATTTCCTCAAGCAATTACTACGAAATCGTTAATTTGTTGGAGAAACAAGCTTTGATGATGATGATGTTGTTGTGCAGGGTACGAAGAAGAAAGGGGAGGGGAGTTCAGCACCTTCGCTTGCTACGAAAGTGGAATTGATCACTTCTACTTTATGTTTTTTCTTTGTTTGCATTGTTTTGATTCGTTTTATAAGGTTGATTTTGTATTGAATTTGTGTTGTTGTTGTTGTTGTTGATGATGATGATGATGTTGTAGGTATGGCAGCCAGGGGTGGATAAGCTGGAGGAGGGTGAGGAGTTGCAGTGCGACCCCTCGGCCTATCACTCGCTTCACGCCTTCCATATCGGGTGGCCTTGTTTGAGGTATTGGGAAGTTTTTTTTTTCGCTCGTTTATTTGTTACATCTTTGCGTGCTTTGTGCTATGGTGTTCAAATTTTGCGTCTAAATGGGAAATGTTTGCAGTTTTGATATCGTACAAGATTCGCTGGGACAGCTCAGGACAGACTTTCCACAGACGTTGTATTGTGTGGCGGGGACTCAAGTATGTATGTGTGTGTGTTGAATTGGCAATGCATTTATGTGTATACGAATTGATTTCCTCCTTTCAGGAATGCGATTGTGATGTTATTGTTCTCCTCTCAATAGTTAGCTACAGGGTTGTAAGTGTGTGTGCAAAGATATTTTTTGTTATGTTCATTGAACTGGGAACTAGGGTTTTTTTTTTCTCCCTACCACCTGAGACGTTGGCTGGGAACATGCACACTCGCTCTTGGCATGCTAGGTTTGAAAATAGCACTTGCTTATTTTTGGTAAATATAGAGATCAATCTACTGTAGCATATAGTGAAAGTTTTCAACTTTTGCATGAAGAGTGGTCGATTCTCCGTGTTCGAAATCTGTGGCAAACGTCATGCTTTTTACATTTTGAGGACACAATTGGAATATGGATAATGTCTTTGCATATTTGCTAATCCTTATGTGATGTGGCAGGCTGAAAAAGCTTCTTGGAATTCCATTGGCATTTTTAAGCTCACTAGAATATCTGGGAAAAGGAAACCTTTAGTGCCTCCTGCATCTTCTGACAATGAGTCTGAGACAGACAATGACAGCAGCAGCGATGAAGATGAAGGGGATGATGATAGTGGTAGCTCTGGGCCTCCAGTGTTGCATGTGAGTCTGTTTATTGTGGCCTCTTTAAAAATGTAGCTCGTTCAGAAAGTTATGTGTCCATTCTGACTATTGTTGCAAGTGGTTTTTGTTGTTTTTATGATTTTCTGTTACAGCTAAGGCAAGTTTCTCATGATGGATGCGTGAACAGAATACGTGCAATGACACAACCACCCTATATATGTGCATCATGGGCAGATACTGGTCATGTTCAGGTGCATCAGCTGGCATCCTGTTTTCTGCTGTCTTGTTGTATTTCTTCATGAATTTATACCCCCATTCGGATTTTGGTGGAGGATTAGTTAAAAGGGGTAGAGGGAGGCCAAAAAGGATATCGTTAGAGGCACTTGAAAGGATAGAGATTTGTAATTTAAGCATTTAAGTGGTGTAAGATTGAATCTATGGTGGCACATTGATGTTGGCACGTTTGAAACTAAAGTTATCATTTTTTTTTCCTATTTAGCTTTTCATTTTTCATTTTTATTTTTCTTACTGCAGCTCTGGGATATTAGCCCCCACTTGAATATTTTAGCTGAATCTGAGTCTCAAACAAGCACTACTGCCACATGTTCTCAGACACCATTACAGATGTTTGCTGGGCACAAAGATGAAGGTTATGCCATAGACTGGAGCCCTGTGACAGCTGGTCGGCTTGTTTCTGGTAATTTGTGTTATAATGTTGTAAATTTCATCGGGTAGATCCACATCCTGAGCAAATAATCTTATTGACAAGTCTCTTTTCTGCCCGTTAAGGTGATTGTAAGAATTGCATCCATTTGTGGGAACCTGCATCTGGAACGTGGAATGTTGATCCTAAACCATTTACAGGACATACAGCTAGTGTTGAGGATTTGCAGGTAGAATTTTATCCCATGGCTGGCTGATGCTTTTGCGTTATGAACAACCGGCCATCAAAAGCACTGCTATTGGCATCTGGCATCCCACATTACATGATTAGGGCTCTTGCTCTTGTCAAGATCTATAAGTTTTATTTAATGAAAAACATTTACAATTGCAGTGGAGTCCTACAGAATCAGATGTGTTTGCTTCTTGTTCAGTGGATGGAAGTATTGGAATATGGGATGTTCGTTTAGGGAAACAACCTGTTCTTTCTGTGAAGGCACATAATGCTGACGTGAATGTTATTTCATGGAACAGGTGACTTTTACTTGGTGCGCGTCACTTCATTTTTTTGTTTTCTTTAAATATCTTATAGACATACCTGCTGTCTCAATTTTGGCAGGTTGGCTAGCTGTATGATCGCTTCAGGAAGTGATAATGGGGACTTTTCTATTCGAGACCTAAGATCAATCAAGGTGTTGCCATTATTTTTACTTATGGAGCTTGTGTTTTTTATAATCAGCTGAGAAGGGCTGAAAAAGCAGGGCTTGGTGTGATAATTTTTTCCTACTTGTTCTTAACATGTGGGAAGATCTTGCACCTAATCCCAAAAAGGGGTCGGGTGCATGCATCTTAATCCACGTGTGATTGATTACAAACAGTAAAGTTTTGTAGATTTTAACATATGTGAGTTACTATTACTTTAGCTCTTGTGCATTTATCTGCCAAATATAACATGTCAGAGATAAGTGACATAATATACTGAACTTAATGTTATTTAAGAACCAGCTGATGACATGTTTTCATTAAACTTTGGTCTGAGTTTATATAATTATTACTGGTACCTTAAGGTCGAAATGAACTAAACGGGCAGTGATCTGATGTGTAATTCATGTTCCTTTTTAATCATTTAGCAGGGAGATGCTGTTGTGGCACATTTTGAATACCACAAATATCCAGTTACTTCTATAGAGTGGAGCCCACATGAAGCATCCACTTTGGCAGTTTCATCTTCTGACAATCAAGTAACGTATGTTCTTTACTGAAGGGTATTTAGTGCTTAAAAGAGAGAGTATTTAGTGCTGTATTTTTTTTTTACTTCTGTTTCTGCTTTCAGGATTTGGGACCTTTCATTGGAGAGAGATGAAGAGGAGGAGGCTGAGTTTAAAGCGACCACAAAGCAAAATGTGAATGCTCCAAATGACATACCACCACAGCTGCTCTTCATTCACCAGGTACCCGAACCACCATCACCCATCTATTATTCTTATACTTGTTTAATGGTGGAAAACGTCTTTTTTTTTTTACTCAAGGAGTTAATTTCTGGTTAATTTTCAGGGTCAGAAAGACTTAAAAGAGTTGCACTGGCACCCCCAGATCCCAGAAATGCTTATATCTACTGCTGCGGACGGTTTTAACGTTTTCATGCCCTCAAATCTCGAAACCACATCTGTACGAACAAATGCTGTTTAGAAACATTAATGAGTTAGCCAAATGTAGTAGCTTAAATGCATGCTAGTCAAGTTTGTCAATCTTGGTACTTTCTTTTTGTTTCTAATGAATGGAACCTTCTCATTGCACGGGTTTAGCAAATTATTATATATGAACTTTTATATTTAAATTATTGCATGAAAATAAAATTTTCTTATTTTTATAATTTTTAACCAACTAATATTCCTTTTAGAATTAAAATGGAATTTTTTTATATTATGAATAGTTGTACGTGCTAAAATATCTTATGCATTCTTGTTCCGTGAAATTGGTCATGACTTTTGAAGGCAAGTGTTTAGGGCCTGTTGCAAACTAATGCAAGATAATTAGAGAAACTTTTACGAAGATTTTTTTTCTCTATAATTTTATTTAAAATCACAAAGAAGATGAGCATTAAAGATAACACATAACAAAAAATATATATTTTTATATTCAATACTATGAAGCATTAGAAGAATACATAAGAATCTTGAATTAAGAAAATAATTGAAATTTCAACTTGTATAAGAGACAATTAAATATAAATTAAATAAGAATCAAAATGAGCATTCACACATAGGTATTATAAGACTCAAATATTAGTGCTACTGATGCCTTTCTGAAATGAAAATTAAAAAGCATTGGTGCTTCGTAATAGAGGAGGTAGGCAGCCCGATTTGGGTGGGATATGACTGCCTTGAGTATGGGTTTAAGGTTGGAAAATGACCAAGAGATAGTTTTATAAAATGTCATAAGTGGTTGTCCTCAACTATATGCCAAAAGGCAAAAAAAAATATTTTAAGAAAAATTTAAAAATCTCATATCATTCAAAAATATCTTTCCAGTCCGTAATAATAAGTCTAAAAAATTAAAAATTTAGTAAATTTTAGGTTGCATTTTTTATTTTTAAAGGGCATTTATGTACATTTAATTTGGTTTATTAATCAGATCGATCTGATAAATAAAATGAACAAATCACATGCAGATATAAATATTGGAATTCAAATCAAATCAAAATTTAGCCATATCCGAACCAAATAAAATCCTGATAATTGGATATAATAAACACTCTAATTGAGCTATAAACCGAAATATTTATTTATACGACCTAAGAGCGTACCCAAAAACCGAAAAACAGGGCTTTTCCCTCCAAGAAAGAGCGAGTCAGTGTTGGGGTTTCCCTCCTCCATGAACCCCAGCATGAAAAACCAAAAGAGGTGGCATGGACGACAAGCAGAAGAAATTGTGGGAGGGGTAAAAGTAGGCAGTCCGCTCAAGAGATTTATTTTATGAATTAAATTGTGATTGATTATGATTAGTGATGCATCATTTCATCTGATTTCATGTAAATTTTATATTCTAGACGCCTCTGTGTGGCTTCAATATTGGCCGGCACTGATCAATGGATCATGGTATTGTTGATGGTGCACATACAACAAGGGAGAGCGAGAGGAAAAAGACGGCCGGCTCGGTTGTTACCACCTTCCTGATGACTTGTTACTCAACTCCATCTTATGTAGGTTGACGCTGCCGTATATATTTAGATGCACCTGCGTATGTAAGGCCTGGCGAAACTTGTTCCATGATGCTTGCTCCCTTTACAGTGGAACCGTCATGCCCAACTTTGGCCTTGGCCTACTCTCCTGCGCTATCTCCTGCATATCTGGTATCAGAATCATCTTTCCTCCACACGGCCATGAGAACAATAACAACGTAAAAGTTATACGCTGCCAATACCCCCAGGGTTTGTTGTATTGTGACGAAGTAATGGCTTTCTACTTAAGGGAAGAAGATGGGGTTATACCCCGCTCCTTCACGTTTCCAATCCCCTAACTTGCAAATCAGTTCCACTCCCACCCCTGCGCTGTTTCTCAGAGCCTCTTTTTCTCCTCTCCATGCTCGCTATTGGCCCCAAAGTTAGCCATCACTACAAAGTGCTATCATTTTTTGGCACCTAAATGGGGAAAACTTGTACGAGAAAGTATGTGTTTTCGCTTAAGAGGAATGCCGCTTGGGATGGCGCAGGTTGGAGGTGGGTTTACAAGCACCACCTAAAGTGGTAAGCTCGTCGACCGAGACAGGGCCAAGATTGGTTCATGTGAATGGTTATGCAAATCAGTAGGCTTTTCATATGGTCCCTGAATATGAGCGTGCCTTCAATGGTGATGTTTTTAGCTTTCATATCAAGGAGGAACGCTATGAGTTGATGACTCCCCCCCGCCCATGGATTATGTTATGAGCAGGGTTTGGCGTGGTCTGGACGAGGCCGGGGACTGCCTTCAATCATTTACAATGATGCAGCCAAGATAAGCATACGGAGGCTACAAGAAGACGATCATCGATGGGCCTTGCGGTATACAGTTTGCTTGAATTATGGTTTACATTATCCGTCAGGCTCCAAATTAAATTCTCCAGGTTCATGTGCTCTTGCCTTCCACAGGAATGAGGAGGTTATCTTCTTCTTTAGTGTCCATGGATGTCTCTTCAAGCTCTTGAAAACCTTCACTATACATATAATTATTTATGGTTTTCATTTCATGGAGCTGACTAGCTACAGCTTACATGCCCGACAGTCAACTCTTGTCACTAATAGTTCATGATCTAATTAACTCAATGGACTCCTGCTAGTCAAGGCGCTATTAGTAGGCAAAAATTATGCTCAAGTGAATTACTATTGCTATTAATTGCCATAAAATAAAATGAAAATAAAAAAAATGCAAACTATAATCAAATGAAAAACACGGAAAGTTTTTTATAACCATTATTTTATAATTTAATGGTTTCCAAAAACTGGCAAAATTTTTGTTATTTATATATATGACATAGAGTGTTGTTTTATGTATTTTCAAACCAATTTTTATTTCAAATAGTGGTTAATATGAATTCACTGTAACTAATTACAGTCGTATTCCACTTGTGTAATTGTCTAAAATTTGTATTCATGTTTATTTTAGTCCAAGAAAATTAAAATAATATAAAATTATTTTTCTTATTATCTGTGTAAATAAATTGAGCTGTTAGAGTGTCATATTCATCACGAGGAATCTAATAATGCTATCAGTTAATACTTGGTATAATTTATTGAATAATAAATTATAAAATTGAAAATATAATCTTTTAATTAAGGGTTGTACTTTTTGTACCCTTTTTTAATCCTTGTAGATTGTATTTTTAGGTTTAGGACAACGAGGAGACCCTGTAGATATATTTTTCTAAAATAAAATAGTACCCAACACATAATTTATGATATTATATACAAATCAAATATGACGTCGACAAAAAGTGCGGACAACTTTTTTTAAGTGTTACAACTTTATCTTAATAAGCTATAAGCTTGTTTGTGTCAGGGATGATTTAAAACGAATACTCATTTAACTATTTAAATTTTATAATTGGGGAAATATTTTTAAACTATATACTAATAATAATAATAATAAATATTTTAAAAAGTGAAGTACAGTAAAAAATATTTTAAAAAAATAAATAGGATATTTGATAATTTATTAATAAAAATTCATTTTAAAAATTAATAAGGTATTAATCTTTATATTTAAAATTAAAATTTAAGAATTGGGTGGTGTTGAATACCAACTCCCCCATCACCTTATTATTAAACCCAATTATTTATAATCGGGATTCTGTTTTTCTTGAACTAAATTTTATTATTAATTATTTAAAACCTTGTAATTAGGGTTTTATCCCACCCGATAGGCACACCAATTTGTGTTTAGGTGTATTTTATAACTAATGATATTTTTTAAAGCATAATATAAATTTTTAATAATTATTTTTATGTACTTGGATTATCAAAACCCTCCATAAAAATTTTGATTAGCTTCATCATAGAAGGGGCTCCGTTTCCGGCCCTACATAGAAAGTTGGGCGTGGGGGGTAATATCGTCAAAGGCCTCCATTTCTCGTCACACGTGAAGTGGCACTTTTGCAATTTGGTCATCTTCTTCCCCCCTTCCCCTTCTTTTCCGATCGGACGATTCGGCCGCGCGCCACCTTCGCCGCCGACTATTAGCCCTCCCGGAGCTCGGATCCGATGACGAGAGCTTGATCTTTCTCCCATGCTTGCGAGAATTTCGGTGCGCGTTCGCGCAATCTGGGCTAGGTTTTTGCGGCGTTCGGATCGGTTTTGGGGCTTGGTTGGCTGATCGATCGGAGGTCGGGATGTGTTGGGTATAGAGGGAGGGCTGGCTTTTTCTGTTTGGCTTGGCGATGGCGGATGCGCTTTCGGTCATTCCGGCGGCGGTTCTCCGGAACCTGTCTGATAAGCTGTACGAGAAGCGGAAAAATGCGGCGCTCGAGGTATTGGGTTGTTTTTTCGGTTATTTTGTTGAAACTGTTGATTTCTTTTTGACGAAATGCTTTGCGAACTATGCGCTTCCGAGGTTCAATTGTTGGGGTGCGTTTTGTAGATTGAAGGGATTGTGAAGCAGCTGGCGACGGCGGGTGATCATGATAAGATAACCGCGGTGATAAATTTGTTGACGACGGAGTTCACCTACTCGCCGCAGGCCAACCATCGGAAGGTCAGTGGTTGGGGAGATGAAGGTTTTGTAAAACTTTTGGTTGTGTTTTGTGGGGTGAATTGGCATATTTTGATGAAACGGCAACGAATTTGGTTCAGGGTGGGTTGATTGGACTGGCCGCCGCCACCGTTGGATTGACTTCGGAAGCGGCGCAACACCTTGAGGTAGTGAATCTGGATATTATGATCTCCCTAGAACTTTGAATTAGAAAAGGCAAACGGGTTACCCAAGGAATTTTCATTAAATTGTTGTCTAAGTGTCTCCAAGTACCAATTTTGTTTGCTTTCAAATGCCTCCAAGTCCCTGGTCATGATACTTATATTCACTTTTTTTTTGGTTTTAGCCTTTGCTGGTTGGTTGTATGGGAAGTATTTTTTGTATTCATTTGTATATGCTTTCAGAGGTTCCTTGATATTCATTATATCTTGTTCGTCTTTGAGATGTTTTTATCTTTATTTAATAAGTTAGAATGGCTATTAAATATATCCTGGTGATTTCTTTTGCTCTACTTTTTTTACAGTTATGAAGATTAATGTCTTTTGTTAGTTGTTATCTTGGGTGGTGGGAAGAACACTATCGCATACTTAGAATGATGATGCTGATGATATGCTGCTTGTTTTTTTTCCAGCAAATTGTTCTTCCAGTGCTTGGTTCCTTCTCTGACCAAGATAGCAGGGTTCGCTATTATGCATGTGAAGCATTATATAATATTGCCAAGGTGACAAAAAATACGTAGTATGGTCCAATTCAAAGAGTCTGTTGATTTGTGTCCTAGATCTCCTTGTGATAGTGAGGGGCATCCTGATGGTTTAGGCTAATGTAGTATCAAGGTTCTTCAATTTAATAACCAAATGTGGGAGCTACAACTGAAAGCTCATTGTTACTGATGTTGGTTATGTAAATGGCTGTTTTTTTATTTTTTGGTTTTGAGTATTAGAATGTAAAGACATCTTTTGCAGGTTGTGAGAGGAGACTTCATCGTTTTCTTCAACCAGATATTTGATGCACTATGTAAGCTCTCCGCTGATTATGATGCCAATGTGCAGAGTGCTGCTCATCTCTTAGATCGGCTAGTTAAGGTTGTTGACCTTTTTTTTCTTAATACGATTAGTTTTTTTACCACCATAGGTGTTTTACTCAGTTAAGAATAATGTTAATGATTCTTCTTGATTAATGATGCTATAGGATATTGTAACTGAGAGCGATCAATTTAGGTATGCAATTATCAAACTTCTGAATTTTAGTTTTTAAGATCTTTCTATCAAAGTATGTTTAAATGAAGTTTTTATTTATTTTTGTTTTCAGCATTGAGGAATTCATACCTTTGCTGAGGGAGCGGATGAATGTTTTAAATGCTTATGTTCGCCAATTTTTGGTGGGCTGGATTACTGTATTGGATAGCGTTCCAGATATTGATATGCTTGGTTTCCTTCCTGATTTTTTAGATGGTAATGCCTTTGACATTTAAACAATGTTGCATTATCATGTAAGTTGCTATGATAACATAAACATTCATAATTTGCAGGTTTGTTTAACATGTTAAGTGATTCCAGTCATGAAATCCGGCAACAAGCTGATTCTGCACTTTCTGAGTTCCTGCAAGAGATAAAGAATTCTCCAGTATGTCATCATTAGACAATTCTGTTGTTCCCTGTGGTTTTTGCAAATTTTTTTTTAAAAAAAAAACATTTTATCTTTTTTAGTGCTGAATTTTCTGCTTTGACTATTAACTATAGTGAGATAATCAACAATGACCATATTTAACTGCATTCTGCTTTCTGAATAAGTATTTTGAGTTGTCATGGATGCGGATTTTGTTACTTCCCCATTTCTCCTTCTGTGATTCTATCAACTTAGGTATTGCTACATGCCAAAAATAATGTTTTTGTACATTCTTTCTGATGTCAACTGCACTGATTTGAAGTCTGTAGATTATGGCCGGATGGCAGAGATACTGGTCCAGAGAGCGGGTTCACCTGATGAGTTTACTCGTTTAACAGCCATCACATGGGTGAGAATGAATTTGTTCTTGATAGAATATGCTATTCTATGTTTATGATTTAATAAAAGATGGAAGTTCTGCATCCTTCATGGTATGGCTTATAAACTACTTTCTGTCTGTATTTTGATGCAGATCAATGAATTTGTAAAGCTGGGTGGCGATCAGCTTGTTCCTTATTATGCTGATATTTTGGGAGCCATTTTGCCATGCATATCTGACAAAGAGGAGAAGATAAGAGTGGTAATTATTCTCTGTAATTTTTTTTGGGAGGATCAAATGCAATCGCTTAGTTGCATATTAATCTAAAATTTTGAGATAACAGACTTGATTGTGGTTGCCATCATATAGTAGTTTTGACTTTATGAAGCTGTAATAAATATTTTCTGACGAATCCGGAATGCTTATCTTGGATTGTTAGCTGCAATTCTGTTTCTCTTTGTTTCGTGTAAACACTTTGCAGTGTATGATGGTGATAAATATGTGTAAAGTGTCATCCTTACATGCTAAGATGATTTATGAGTCAGCTAATTTCAACCAAAACATTGTCACAATAGAACAAGTATTTTGTTTTTATATTTCTATATAGTTTCCTGTTAGTTGATCAGTCATATTGTGCTTAGAATTTTCGGATTCCCATACCAAGAGTTCTTTTTAAGAAATTTGCCTGTGCAGAAAGGAAGCTAACAAGAAAGTATTTTTGGTTTTTGTTAATTTATTCTCATCAACATTTATTGCATTTATCAGCTTGGCTGGGTTTAGTTGAATGAGTTCTGCCTTGTATGGGAATGTACATCATTAATTGTTGATGTCTTTTGTATCATTGTTAACTTTGGTTTATCAATTTAATGCATTTACTGTCTTAAAACTCTTGCTAAGACAGAAATTGGTCTCGTTGGGAACCTTTTTGAAGCTTTCTGTTGTATGAGTCTTCCAAACATAAGCCATATCTTATTATGGCTGTCTATTCAAGACATACTTTGAAATAAATGTTTTTTTTGTATTTCTAATTTCATGATTCGAGGAAGCTATAGATCTTTTAACCCTGGTGAAGTTTATGTCGGTGTGCTGAGCTTAAATTTTTAATTTTGATACTGTATAGGTTGCTCGTGAAACTAACGAGGAGCTGCGTGCTATCAGAGTGGACACTACCGAGGGATTTGATGTTGGAGCCATTCTCTCCATTTCACGGAGGTGCATTTTTTGTCAACTGGGGAAAACAGCTAGGTTTTGAGGCTACTAATGCCCTTGTAATTGAAGCTTGACATAAGCTCTGGTGCTTCTTTAAAAACTGCCAGACAGAAGGATCAACTAACAATTGGAATGCTTTGTTTGAAATTAGAATTTGCTATTTATGTATATGATCGAAGTGACAGTAAATGAAATTGATCCTTTCAAAATTTGAATCAGAGAACTATCAAGTGAATGGGAATCTACCCGGCTGGAGGCTTTGCATTGGATTTCAGCCCTTTTGGCAAGACATCGTACTGAGGTATTCATTGATCCTCCACAGCCCCGCCATGCCACCCCAGTGGTGCTTAGTTGTTGCTACAGCCTTTTTACTAAAGTTCCTTTTAAGTTTTTCTTTTTCATGTGCTGCATCTTCTGCTTGTGTAGATAGGGTATAGTGTTTGGTTTTTGGTTTTCAATTCTAAGAGATTGATGTTGTACATGTATACCTTGTGATATCTGCTGCTATGTGTTTCGCTTTGTATTATTTGCCCATCTAACTGCCTCACCTTTAGAGCTTTAGTTGCTGAATTGCTGACTATTTTTTCTTGTTGAAGAAAAATTTTCTTTGTATTGTTTGGCTGTTTTGGTTTACATGGAGAGTGTGGATGGTCAAATACAAAGATCTTATGGAAATCTTATTTTGCTTCCTTGGCTATGGAAAGGCTTTTCATATTGGTTCTTATCTGGTTATTTCTAACGTATATGAATGTTTGCACTTTGCACTAAGAATTTTCGTGTGTAATTTTTTATAGTGTGAAAGGCTAGTAAGCACTGGGAGATGTCATAAACACACCCCATGTAATCCTGAACTATGTTGTCTTGCATGTGAAATCTTTAGGGAGCAAATAAGAGTAACATCTTCTTTTTTTATTTTCTTTTTCTTTTTAAAAATTGAGTTCTTTTTCAACTATAAAATGCTATAGGGTGCTGCCATGATAGTGCTTGTGAAGATGCCCTAACATTTGTAAAATCGATTTTATTGTTAGTGGACTTGAAGTTGACATTCTTGCTGAAGTAATTATTAACTGTGTAGTCTTTTGTGTGAAAATTTTGGGGAGGGAATGCGGGGAAAATCTATTTTAAATTGAGTTATTTCTTACCTATGAGACACTAGAAGGTGCTGCTTTTATGTCTGTTTAATAATCATCTATGAGTGATTAAGATTCATTTATTTATCTTTTTGGTGTTCGATTTATCTTGCTAATTGACTGTGACTCTGGCCAAGTTATGTTTTTTATGTATGCATCACATTACTTCCGAGTGAGTCTTCCTTAATGATTTTGATTGTTTTAACAGGTTGTTACTTTTTTGGATGACATCTTTGACACCTTACTTAAAGTGCTATCAGATCCTTCCGAGGAGGTGATTTATTCTTGTTGTTGTTATTATTATTATTAGTATTATTAGTATTAGTATTATTATTGTTATTGTTAGGAGGGCTGGCGTCAAGAAGGGTATCTGGCCATATAAAATTTTTCCATTTGTAATTTCATAGATCCTACTTTAGGATCCATGCCGCCAACACCCTTTGTATATTAGGTGGAAGAATAAGAGGAAGAAGAAGATTATTATAATTGTTGTTGTTGTTGTTGTTATGTTTGAAGCATATTGCTTGGTGTAAATTGTACAAGCTACTGTTATTAGTTTATTATATCACAAATTATGCAATAATGTTTTTTTCTATAAGATTCTAAATTTTACAAGGACAATGGGCCGTGTCACGAAGATGGTAACAAGATATTTCTATATTCTCGTCAATTGCTTCCCTCTTAGCTGTATGTTGGCTACTGTCTTTCATTCATCTAGTTTTTGATTGATGGAAGTGAAGGTTTCTGCATTCAACCATACCTTATAATCATTTTTATATTGGAATATAAGGTATATAATGGTTGATAATTAAATCAAAGTTTTGGCAACCAAATTTTACTAGGTATGCACATAAATTTAGTCTTTGAGTTTCTGCATTTTTTTTTCATGAAAAATGCAACATTTAGCCTAGTTTTTGTGTACAAAAATGATATTGCCATTGTTGTTTCAGCTCAACCTCCTTATGTTTTAATTAGTACTGCACAATCTTGACAATGTTCTTTGCTTGATTGTTGGAATAGGTGGTCCTTTTGGTGCTTGAGGTTCTTGCATGCATAGCAAGAGATCCATTTCACTTCCGCCGTCTTATTATTTTCTTAGTCCATAAGTTTCGGATTGATCATGTCCTCCTTGAAAAGTGAGTTCCTTTTTCTAAGATGAACAATTGCACTGTGTCATTTTGACAAACATTTGTTTACTTTCTTTTTACAAATAAACATATACTAAATGCTAAATTCTACTTGTGTTTGTAGTTGATATAATTTATACTATATTATGTACAGGCGTGGTGCTTTAATTATCCGTCGGCTATGCGTTCTTTTGGATGCAGAAAAGGTTTACCGTGAACTTTCTGTTATTCTTGAAGGTGAAGATGATTTGGATTTTTCTTCCATCATGGTTCAGGTTTGTCTCTGTACTTGGTCAATTATTACACCTCAGCCCCTGCCCTCACTCATTCCTCCACCAGCTGTCAAATTTGAATAGCCAGATTCTGTTTTAGGTGGGAATGTCCTTTTTGTGAATGTATGGACTTGCTAGAAATATTTATTTTATAACTGAAAAATTCGTAATTTTATATTTTGTAAATTGTGATTGATTGTGCTTCCTTTTATTTCAGGCTCTTAATCTTATTTTACTTACTTCATCTGAACTGGCTGCATTGCGGGATCTACTCAAACAGTCATTGGTAACTGCGGATGGCAAAGATTTGTTTGTTTCTCTCTACTCCTCGTGGTGCCATTCACCAATGGCCACGATTAGTCTTTGCTTACTTGCTCAGGTAGGAAGTTTTTCATATGATATGCTTACGTTTATGTCAAAGCTTTGGTCAGTTTTTTCTAAGGTTTTTCTATGTGTTCAGTTGCCATTAGAATTTGGTGGAAAATGATAAAATTTTACAAGATCTTGTCGATGACAGGCTTACCAGCATACAAGTTCTGTGATCCAGTCACTTACGGAAGAGGACATTAATGTCAAATTGTTGGTTCAGCTGGATAAGTTGATCCGTTTGCTAGAGACTCCTATTTTTACATACCTGAGATTGCAGGTGTGTTCTTTGTGCATTTCGGTGCCTTTATTGTGGTAGTGATACTGTGATACATTTAGAGTCTGAAACTTTTGTGTTCATGTATGTTATCGACATGACTTGATTTTTAGATGACCTGAATGTCTTTCCATGAATATTGTGTCTCTAGTTGCTATAGCCTCAGCATCAAGTAAGTGATATGTAATTGAGGTTTTTTTTTTTTGTTTTGGTTTACGAGTTAGTGTTAAATAGCAACCATCTGGTCATTCAAAAATGATAGAGGGAAAATCTAAAAGGAAAAGTTGTACCGTACTAAGTAGATTGGCATCTTTAACAATGAATTGCAGAAGTTGTTTCTATGCGAGCCAAACTTAGATGTTCAGCAAGTGATCTGTCTTCTTTGATATGATCTGTATTCTATACCAATTTACTTTTTGCTTTTTAACTATGGGAAACTATTATCTAATTCTGCTGTCTTGCAATTAAAACTTGAAGGAATTTTTTTGATCTAGTGTATGCATTCTTTAAAATATTGTTTTTTTGTTGGTTCCCGATTATGATCCATTTAAGAAAAAGAGATTAACTTTGCAGCTTCTTGAGCCAGGAAAATATGTATGGCTGTTGAAAACTTTATATGGGCTTCTTATGCTACTTCCTCAGGTATAATTTAAATGTTGTTAGGACAGTTGTCATTTCAACTCATTCTAAATCAAAGTGAATTTGTATTTTACTGAAATGGAAGGTGAGTGACTGATCACTAGCTTGACACCAATAGCAACTTTTCTTCTTTGTATTCACGTTGCTCTATTTCCTGTTGTCATCTTTAAGATCTCCACTAGGCTGGGGTAGATGATACGAATTTTATGTCAATGATTGCACTTGCATTCAAATTGAACAACCATAATCTATATACTAGTGTTTTTTACTGCATCTGCTGATGGAGAGAGATTATTATAGTCATCTTTCTTTATGAAGTGTTTGTAATAATGAAATCCAGCTTGCATATTTCCTACTTTTGTTGTTTAAATTTTTTTTCACTCACACAGCAAAGTGCAGCTTTCAAGATTTTGCGGACTAGATTGAGAACAGTTCCTTCCTACACATTTAGTGGTGATCATTTGACACGAACTACCTCAGGAAATCTGTATTCTCAGATGCTAAATCATAATCCAGGCGGGCCACATGCTGTTGAGGATGGTGAGTGGACTCACGAAGATGCAGCTGGAAGTAACCAACACAATGGAATCAATTTTGCTTCTAGATTGCATCAATTCGAGCAAATGCAGCAGCGACATCGGCTACATTCTAGATCAAAGTCACAGTCCCAAGCATCAATCTCATCAAATGCAGTACAGGTCTGATACAGTCTTAGTTTATTTTGCTTAGCATAGATCCTTGCTGCAAATGTAATGTTTGAAAGGCACTGTTCTGTGGAGTTCTTGATTTCTGAAGCATCTGTCGGAGGCAGGCATTGTTATGCTGTTGATGTTGATGATATATGAATTGGTCATTTTGGATGATGATAATCAAAATTATGTTGCTTATAGCAAATACCCTTGTTCTTTTCAGGTACAGGAGGTTCAGAGACCAGAGGAGATTCACCAGCAAACGTCTGTGCCAGACATCAGCAGACCTCCATCAAGGTCTTCGTGGAGAGCGCCTAGTATGCATTGACGACAGGGAGTCAATTCTTTAATGCATGTTTTTTTGCAGAAAATTGGTTATTTGAAACTGGATCTGGTGGGTGGTCAGTGTGCGAGTACGGATAAGAGGTCAGTGAATGGCAGATTGGTTCGAGGTAATATATTGGCATTTTAAATGCCGTGCTGTTATTTTTTGTTGATAGTCTTGCCCATGCGGTTTTTGTATTTTTTTGTGGAAAACCAATTGGGCAAGAGAGGACTGGCCACTTGGGCGTATTACTGCATTCCTTGTTTTCGGCGTCGATAAAATAAGGTCGGGTATAGTGTGTACATTGTCTGTATATGATTCACAAGTTTATAGTCTCCTTGTAACTTCTTTTTTTTATCTTTGTTGTGGTTGCCCTTACAGGAATTGGTTAAACATTTGTTCCGCCTCCTGGGCTATTAGTATTAAAAAAGTAAAGAAGTGTGACAGTAGATAGCAATTGATGCTTGTTTGTGTTTGTTTATTATTGGTACATATTAGTAATATTTCTTGAATATTAGCATATTGATGTTTGATCATTATTGTTTATTATTTGTAGCATATTAGCATAAACTATAAACTATAATATGCGTATGGGTGCACGCCTTCAGATGCGAAGATAATCGAACATCAATACAAGGGAATTGAAATAATCATAGAACATGCATTAAATTTTCTGTAACGAATCTCTCCGGAGAGAACCAGTTGTATACATGATCCAGATGTTTTTACTGTGTAGTCACAGATATCGTTCTCGTCAACCCTGGTTCATGGTATCTCCTTTTATTATTCCTTCGGCAGTTCGTTGCATTTTTTTATAAATGATAAAACCTAATAGCAAATACTTTATAAAACATAATTGCAAGGCTCTAGGACCCCTTTTTTTTTAAAAAAAAGGCTATATAATCCAATGAATTAATGACGTGAATGGGCTTGTTTAGATTAAAAAAAAATCAACTTCTCTTTATATACGTGGACGGTAGAAAAACTATCAGCTTCAATGTGGCCGGGTTTTATAATAACTATCAGCTTCAATGCATATTGACATACTATAACCTCCTAGCAGACATACTGACGTCAATGATTCAATATACGTTCCATAAATATCTTAGTTATCGGAGAAAAAATAATTTTTAACATTATTTTTTACATGAAAAATTAAAGGGATGAATTATGTGGTTGGTGTCTGTAACTCTCCATTAGCCGCGCCCTTGAACGATCTTCATAAGCCCAACATGCTGTATATGCATCTATACATGGAGCACGACTATATTTGGGGAACGGTATCCACAATATTCTTGTTTCTGAGCTGTCCAATTAAGAGTCTAAACATTTATTGTCATCAAACACAGCTTTTTTTAGCTCCCCAAATATTCTGTTGATTCCCGTGTCCGCAGAGAAAGCCAAATGATGGGGAAGACATATAACGAGAAGGAGAGGAAGAAGGATCGCAATGGAATTTGGCGAAAGTATGAATTTTTATATGATCGTTGCCCCACCACCAATATGTGATGTTGATTGTATATGGGAAGGCTTAAAACTGTTAGAAGGTTTATGATCAATTTTCTTGGTTTACATGCTTTTTTGTGCGTGGAGAAGACAGCGGACTGATTAACTTAGAACATTAGTAGAAACTCGTCGCCGGCCTTGATTTTGTGAGCGGTTTGGCACCCTTTGGGATCTCCAAATGAAGCAAAGTCCAATGCCACCTTTTCTTTAATAATTGTAGAGCGTACATATACAGCGGCCTAAAATATGCAAATTTCTATATTGGCTCACCTGAAGAATACAACGCGACTTTGTTTCAAGTTTAAGTGCATTGTTGATATTATGCTACGTCTTTCTTGTTAGCTTTGGGGGATAATAAGCTTTTCTTGGTAGCATCGACTGCACCTACTTTGCCTTGAAAATAAAAAAAATTGCACCTAATATGATGATTAAAATATGTGACTTCCGATGTGATCATAGGTAAAAGAATCAGCCTTGTTGGGCTTTCTCACTACCCAATGTCCTGCCTAATTAAAAACTCCAAAAGTACTATAAGCTTCTTTGTAAAAAAGATTAAGCAATTATTATTATCTTAAGTTGCTCCTCGTATAAGCAAAAGCCAAAAGCTGAATCTGTACAGGGCTACAAAATTTCGAAGTGTATAAAACTATCTAAATATACTTGTAATTGAACTATTTTTATAAAGTTGAGTTGACATAAGAATATCTGTGTAACTTGATACGAGTTTTTGTTATTGAGATTGCAAGTGTCAACAAGAAATTCGGCTCAATTAATTTTATTGACATATGATACATTTCAGTTAAGGTCAAATTACACTCGTTGCAACAATAAGTCTTTTCATTAGACTAAATCATCACAATTGATTGATAGTTTCAATATTTATTTCAAATTACAATCTTCGAACTCTATTAGGACCACAGCGACTATACTTCTGCACTTGTAATAAATTCAATCCTCTGATAAAAATATAGACATAGCTAGACTTGGTTAGATAAGGTTGGAGTCGTCTTACAAGTAAAAAAGAGTAATTTTTATGAGTATTTGTTAATAAATTTTTATTGTCGAGAGCTTTTTTTATTTACGTATAAATAAAATTAATATAAAAAAATTAGCTAAAAGAATTATAAGGGAGAAAAATCTGTATAATATAATTATAATCAAGATAAAGAATGTCTAAAAAAATTCGTTAGGAGGAAAATTTTTATAATATAATTATAATCATATGTTAAGATAAAAAAAGGTCTACATTGAACAAGTATGATTTATCATAATTCACATTAACATATATATATATATATATATATATGTTATAACATATGAATACGAATATACGTGTGTGTATATATTTAGATTATTATAGAAACCGTTTTTGTTAAACCATAATCATTAGTGGTAATGATTAGATTAGAATTTAGATCCTCCAATGGCGAGTCTATATAAAGCCCGTGTCTTTCTCAGTCTCCGTCCTCGGTGCTCCCCCTCGTCACCGGAGATTCAAACTCTGCGGCCGGAAATTCCTTTGTTTTCGCCGGAGAGCCCGCCGCCGTCATGTCTCTAATCAACGATCTCATCAACCTCAACCTCTCCGATACCACTGAGAAGATCATCGCCGAATACATATGGTTCCACTCCCACCTCCTCTTCTGCTCTGCCTTCGTTCGTTCTACGTCGCTTCGATACCTAATTTAGCTAGTTTTTTATTGTTTGGATCAGGAACAGTGTTTTCCTTTTTTTTTTTTTTCTCGGTTGTTTAGGCAGTTTTTTGTTTTGTTTTTGTTGAAAGACTCAATCTTTTGCTACGCTTGTGTCATTTACTCGTGTTTTACGGTGCTTTCCGAACTTGATGGTAATTTTTCGTATTATAGGATCGGGGGATCTGGCATGGACCTTAGGAGCAAAGGCAGGGTAAATCTCCTTCAGTTTTTGTTTGTGGTATCGTCATATGTGTTTATTGGAGGCTTAATGTTTAGATGTTTATTTTTTGTTTTCTTGTTGCTGCTGTATGGCAGACTCTTCCAGGGCCCGTGAGTGATCCGTCAAAACTCCCTAAGTGGAACTATGATGGCTCTAGCACTGGTCAAGCACCGGGTGAAGACAGTGAAGTGATCTTGTAGTAAGTACAATAGCTCCATTGCTCTTGCTTTCGTGATTTTTTTTTTAATATTTCTCATTAACAGTTGTGGTTGTGATTGATCCAAAACAGTCCCCAGGCTATTTTCAAGGACCCTTTCAGACGGGGCAACAACATCCTTGTATGTTCTCTAGATAATTTTGTTACTCTTTTGCAATATGGTGTCATAGATTATATATATGTTTTTGTGTATGAATGATATGTTTATTGATGTTGAAAGATGATCGTGATCAGGTTATGTGTGATGCTTACACTCCTGCTGGAGAACCAATTCCCAGCAACAAAAGATATAATGCAGCCAAGATCTTTAGTCATCCAGATGTTGTTGCTGAAGAGCCATGGTGATGAATCCTATAGCCCCTTTCTGAATTTTATGAATTTTTTTTTTCTTCTCTATCTGTAATTTTTAGTTTATCTGGTTTGTTTGTTATTTTCTCTCCTTTAATGACGATGTATTAACATTTATGACGTTGTGTGAATGTTTGTGCTTTGACAAAAGGTACGGGATTGAGCAGGAATACACCCTTCTCCAGAAGGAGGTGAAATGGCCCCTTGGGTGGCCCGTTGGTGGCTACCCTGGTCCCCAGGTAGAACCTTCTATTTTTTAGAAAGAAAGCTGTGTTTTTGTGGTTTAGCTATTGTATTTTGTTCATTGATAAGTCGCAGTATACTTTTTCTACCTGTAAACTTCTATTTAGGCCCTATCAATATCCTATTTCAATCAATGGCCAAATTAAGCATGCACAGTTTACCTGTTAACTTTATGTGTACCGTTTGATTCTAGCCTCTTATAGTTGCATTGTTTCATTGCAGTTAGTTGACAACATCAGGAAAATCTCTCTTTTCTGCTCATGAACTTATCTGGAAAATTTACCATGCACATTGTTCTTTGAGTGATTAAATAGTTCTACAAATTGGCAAAGGACAGCTCTCTTTTTCATTACATTTTGTCATCATTTTCTCTTTACCAGCATGGTATTGTTTCCCATCTAGCATATTTCTGTCTGAAACTTATAGAATTGTTAGTTTATTTTGTTTCTTTTTTTTTTTCTATAAGAATTTGTATGTGATGACTATAGCTCCTGCATTTGGTTCTAAACATATTTTTGGTACTCGCATTTTAGGGCCCGTACTACTGTGGTGTTGGAGCTGATAAGGCATTTGGGCGAGACATTGTAGATTCTCATTACAAAGCTTGTCTCTATGCTGGTGTCAACATTAGTGGCATCAATGGAGAAGTTATGCCTGGCCAGGTGAAGCTCATCTGAATTTTGTGATTTCTATGCTAGTTGTTTTTGGTTTGCTTACTTCCTTGTGTTTTTGTATATGATAATTCGTCATTTCCTATTCAGTGGGAATTTCAAGTTGGTCCTGCCGTTGGTATTTCTGCCGGTGATGAACTCTGGATTGCTCGTTACATTCTTGAGGTAAATAATGGGCATCTCCTTTAGTAATCTCGAGTTGGGTCATTTTCATTTTGCATTATTTATCTTTTAAAGCTGTATAGAGAATTAGCTTTGTACCTCGTTTCATCCACATGATTTTTCGAGCAATATACGTCAAAACTTACCTGTTCACAGAGAATTACAGAGATTGCTGGAGTAGTTGTCTCCTTCGATCCGAAGCCCATCCAGGTAAGATTTTCGATTCCAATGATTTCGCTTTGTCAAAAGTTCCTCAGCTCACCTTTTGATGCATATTCGTAGGGAGACTGGAATGGAGCTGGTGCGCACACAAACTACAGGTATGTGAGTCTGGTAACTGAATACAAAACATAGATTTTCTACTACGGACTTAATCTGTTTTCTTCTAAATGGGTACTTGTTTTTCAGCACCAAGTCTATGAGGAAAGATGGAGGCTATGAGGTTATCAAGAAAGCCATTAAGAAGCTTGAGCTCAAACACAAGGAGCACATTGCTGCTTATGGTGAAGGGAATGAGCGTCGACTCACTGGTCGACATGAGACAGCTGATATCAACACCTTCTTATGGGTAAATTTTATAGTTAGCACTAGCTAGTTGGTATCTTTGTGCGAGCTAAAGATAATACCACATTTCACTGGCTTTATTAGGGAGTGGCGAACCGCGGTGCCTCCGTCAGAGTAGGCCGTGACACAGAAAAAGCAGGCAAAGGTTAGATATTTTTGCGATAATAGTTGTCTTATTGTAACCTGTAGATGTTCCATGACCAGGAGTTGAGAAGAGTCCGTCTATTTCGTAGGTTACTTTGAGGACAGAAGGCCAGCTTCCAACATGGACCCATACGTGGTCACTTCCAAGATTGCCGAGACGACCATCCAGTGGAAGCCATGAGAGAGGACGAGCTGGGTGGGCTGTTACTCTTGTTGTTGATGGGATTCTTGAGCTCTTGGTAGTTGGCTAGTTACTGTATTATGTGTTCACATTCTGTATGCGTTACTTTCTATTTATGATGGTGAAGGTGTCTTTGAATTTACTTTTGTTGAATAATTTGGGAATGAGACATTCATGTAGAAAACAATGGCTAGTTCTCATTGTTGATGGCTTTGTCATTTATCACGAAATTCAACTTTTTTCTTGTTATTTTATATTATGTTTTATTCAGTGAGCTTGGAAAATATTCACGAAATTCAACTTTCTGCATATAATTAATAATTATAATTTACATGTTTCTCGAATTATTAATAATAATATCCAATATCGTAATATTTCTCCCAAATCTTATGACATTTTAGATTCCTTCTACGTGTGCATGCTGCATGGCTTTTCGTTGCATGAGCCGCCGTTTTTCATTTATTGAACACGAGTGATTCCTTATTATTTTAGCATAATAATCAGACGTTTTTACGAGTTATGAGTTGATATACATTACCAAAAATTCCCCCATTATTTAATTTTCTTCTCCTTCAAAAATTGTGCCATGACATGAATATCGATAGGCAAAAATAATAGTTAAGATGGAAATAAGTTGGTAACATTTAGGGGGAAAAATTTAACTTTGAAAAAATTGTAATTAGTGGGGCCAACAAATTTGTCTAATTTAATATGAAGAGAGGATCCTCATCTCATAAAAAAATTCATCAAATTTTTGAATAAAAACTTTAATAATAAAGATGGAGAGGTTAGCATATTCAATGTCATTGAAATTTTACACGCCCACTATTTGTTGGATCCTCAACATGGGATTTATCTTTATAAATACACTAATATTATGATTATTAAACATATAAATTACAAAGTCATCAATTTTAAATATATATTATTTAAAATTATTTAAATTTAATTAAACTATAAACCTACAATATTATAAAAGCACATGAACTATAAAAATTATTAGATAAATCGATTATATTTAATCATTATCAGACTTGTGGGAAATAAATAAATAGGAAGAAATATCAAATATTAAAATAATTCATATAAAAAAATACAATAATCAATGCAAAAAATTAAATATCATACTTGCTTTACCAGCATCTAATGATCAATTAATCGTTGCATTTTCTTCCACTTATATATTCAATTTTTTAATGTTTTTTTTTAATTTTAAAGTTCATATACTATAAATCATCACTTGCTAATATAAGCCTCTTCACATTAACTATTGACCCATTGAAAGTTCACCATCCTTAAAAATTTAACGTTCTTTTACATCTACAATTTTTTTTAAATATAAACTTAACAATACTTTTTGAAAAAATGAGAAAATATCATAATTTAAAGCCATGTATGAGACAAAATATACAAAAATTTTAGTAGGAAAAATCTTCAATAAATAAATATAATAATGAGAGGTGTATAGAGCAAAATATAATGCAACGATATAAGGGAAAAGAATATTGATTAAAAAAATTTCAGAAAATAAAAATCAATGATATTAATAATAAAAAATGAATTATAGTATAAAAAGATAAATACTTTGTATAAGAAAGAAAATCGAATAATCAAATTATTATAAACCAATAATATATAAAAAATAAACATAATAATATAATTACCTCATAATTATTTATGCCTTTCGAGGCGATTTTCTTTTAAGAAAAAAAATTTTACTGATAAAAAAAATATATTTTGAGAGAAAATTTTAACATATTTATAAGGAAAATATGAAATACAATCGTTAATGGAAAAAAGGTGCATCCCTTTACGAGGGGTACATATTTTTTAGAAATGGTATATACCCTTTACAAAGTGTCATAGCCTTTTGAAAAGGTGTATATCTTTTAAAAAAATGTCATACTTTTTAGAAGGTATACCTTTAGAATTAATCACGTATTACGTACCCCTTTAGATTCAATGTGGAGTTAAAACAGGTTCTAAATAAATCTGGTTAGATTCAACGAGGAGCTAAGAAAGGTTCTAGATGAATCTGGTTTTAAATTCCTTGAAGTCCTGTTAGTGGTAGGGGGGTTGTGGTTTTTGGCCTGGGCTAAGAAAACCCAAAACCCACTATCTACAACACCTTTTGTTGCATGGAAAAGATGCTAAGAAAAATATTTGATGTTTATTGGTTTTTTTTAAACACTAAATCAATTATAATAAGCTAGTTTGGTCCATCCCAAAGCCAACAAGCTTATGGGATCTTAGTCACCTTAGTGAATTATAAGGACGCATACCAACCCATTGCTATGGTGCATTCCTTCTTTGTAGGCACGCAATGTCTTGCTTTTCACCATCAAATGAATTGCTTAAGGATTTGATTGCCTCATCAAGTATTGAAGTTCAGAGTCAGAATCAACCATGTCAAGCAAGCGATATGAAAGTCCCAACAAAGGCGACTTATGCCATGGATATGACGAATTGGCAACTAATACAATTGGTAGCACAATTGCACTTATTTGAGGAAGCAATGCATCATCGTCATCATTTCAAAATATCAAGTACTGTAATTATATAGCTCCCCAAAAACGAATATTAAGAAAAAAAGGTTGTCAACCACTACCTTCTTTGCAGTCAATAACATGCTAGCAATAAACATGCCAAAGATTAACCAATTGCCAAACGCAGACTCAAATTCATTGAAGCTAATTTAAGAATAGTCGTAGACGTTCTCCAGCGTGAGCTTCTGAAATTCTTTGCAGGTTAGCAAAGTCCATGGAGCATATCTTCCAGTGCATGTTTATTGACCATAATGTTCTTTTGTAATATACAGAGATTGCATCTTGTTATGCCCCTTCCCCCTTCAACACCGTGAAGCCGAATAGTACTTATACCAATCATGTGCCAACTGCCAATTTTGATCAGCCACCATTAATCAGTAATGAAATGTAAAGGTCCAGAGACGGAAAAAAGATTTTGAATGTAATCAGTTCCAAAGAATATGACATAAACCCAAATTACAAGGAATTTGTAAGTATCAAATTTAAGTTTTCAAGAACTTCTTTAGCTTTGGCAGACATTTTGTGTGAAAAATCTCCAGCTGTGAACTTTTCCACGTTTCCTCCTATTTCAATCAAACTGTATCCTGCTGCCTTCTTCGCCCTACTACCTTTTAACATTCTTCTTGATGCTGCTACATCTTGCCATCTCTCATTGGAAGCATATATATTAGACATCAAAACAAAAGGTGCACTGATTTCTGGTTGGAGCTCCAATATCCGTTTACCCACTTTTTCCCCAAGTTCATTATTTCCATGCAACATGCATGAAGAGAGGAGGCTGCCCAATACAATCATATCATCCTCAAAACCAGAGTTTTTCAACAAGTTTTCTGCTTCCTGAAATCTTCCTGCCCGGCCAAAAAGATCTATTAAGCAAGAGAAATGTTCAATCTCAGGATTAATTCCATAAACTCCCTCCATGCAATTATAATAATACAGGCCTTCATCTACCATACCCATATGCCTACAAGCTGACAAGAGATTTAAGAAGGTAAGAGAATCAGGCACTACTTTTTCCTTTCTCATCTGCTCAAATATCTCCACACATTCTCTTCCATACCCATTATTGCTATATCCTGCAATGATTGTGTTCCATGAGACTAGATTCCGGTGCACCATGCAGTCAAATAGAAGTTTTGCTTTTGCAATAAACCCACATTTTGCATACATATTTAGCACTGCATTCCTAACTCCTGCATCTATATCTACCCTTGTTCTAATTAGATGAGCATGTATCTGACTGCCATAGCGGAGTAAAGCTTCATGCCCGCACGCAGAAAGAACAATACTGTGAGTGAAATCATCAGGTTTGTCTATATAACTATGTTGAAGTTTAGAAAAAGTTGCCAAAGCCTTCATATGATCTCCAGAGTGCGAAACTGCTGCAATATAAGTATTCCAAGATACTATATCCGTATCTTGAATCTCATTGAATACCATTTCTGCTGCTTCAATTAAGCCACATTTGGAATACATAGTCAAAATCAAATTACCAACAAAAGCAGTGTCACAGCTGCCAAGCTTGATTGTTAGGCAATGAAGTTCACTGCCAATTGTTATATCATCTATGCCACGGCAGATATCAAACAAACCTATAAAAGTGAACCGATCAGCTCCCACTCCATGCCTGTGCATCACCTTGAACAGCTCTAAGCCTCTTTCAAATAGCAAGTTTCCTGCACATCCAGCAATAACTGCATTAAAAGAAACTACATTAGGTTCATCCATTCTTTTAAAGACGGACAAAGCATCATTTGGCAACCCACATTCCATATACAATGAGATAAGCGAGTTGGAGACAAAAGGAGCATGTTCATAACCAGACTTTATTGACTGCCCATGAACCTGCTTTCCAGTGGAAAGCGCCGAAAGGCTAGAGCAGGAGCTGATCACAGTTGCATAAATGTAATCATTAGGAGAGATCCGCAAACAGGAAAAGAGCTCTAGTGCCATGCCAGGCATACCACCCTGGTCATAGCCAGATATCAAAGCCGACCAAGAAACAAGATTCCTTACAGACATTTCATCAAACACCCTCCGAGCAGAACCAAGATCATGACACTTTGCATACATGTTAATAACATGGTTTGACATGACAACGTCGACCTGGAGGCCATGCTTGACAACAGCTGAGTGAAGTGAAGTGCCAAGCTTGAACGACCTGAACTTGGCGCAATGCCAAAGATAAGAACCCAAATTTTCCAAAACCCATTGCATGGCCGGAACTCCATTGCCACTCACACCATGCACCATGCAAAAAGACATTCAAGCCATGAATCGGTTCATTTTGAAACGCCCACCACTTATAACGTTTCGTTTCCCCTACATCAATGATCACAATATCTCATAGCCAAATTAAGTCTCAACATGCACAAGCCCCCCCCCAAAAAAAACACAACAAGTGGTACATTACATGCATTGATAACAAATAAGAACTTGAATTTATTTGTAAAACTTTATATAATAAAAAACAACGTTCTGGAAATTACAAGTCTCCTGTAAAACACCTTTTTGCTTACAACTTTTCTATTTTTGTACGAACAAAATGAAAAAAAAATTAAAGATTTTAAAATGCACAATATTTTATTTGTTATATTCATTATTTCTCAAAATTCAACTTATTTTAAGTCTTAAATTATAAAAAAATATTAATCATTATGATTTTTTTATAAGCTTTAAGATATGACTTATAATTATTCGATTCCCTCGGCCCCTCTAAGGGTTTTTGAAATAAAATTTTAATTTATAAAAAAAATAAAAGAATGACAATTACTTGCACAAGTGAAGATGCACACTAATTTCAACTCAGCTTAGCACTGAGTGAGTTCCTCGCTTTCTTACCAAGTTTTAAATTTCGTGTTGGGATATATTTATTTACTTCAATTGTGTGGAACCGGGTTGTGTAAGATTTTAGAATTACAAATAAAATAATTTATTATATATTTATTTCTTATTATTATTAGTATTTAATTAGATATTGATCAAAATATTATATTTTGTTAAAAAGAAAAATTTTGGAAAGATACCAAATCAAAAGAATCAAGTATGAATTAAATAAATTTAAATCATTCTAAACGGTGATACACGATTTATTAGATTGGGTCAGCCAATTAACCTTTAGTTCATATGTATAAAAAACATGACCTTACACAAGGGGAGATGTTGTGTTATGTGCAATAAATACTAGACAAGTTTTTATTTTATACCTAAATTCTCATTGAGATATAATATAATAATTTAATATTTTAAATATATATTATAATTATCTTTTAAAATAAATTATATTTAAATGAAAAAAATAAATTACAATTATTTACTTTTTTTTATTATGGATATTTTTAAAACAATTAGACAAGACTTTTATTAGTAGGATGTTAAATTGAGATTAGTCGGGATTGAACCCTTAATCTTTTCTCATGAAAGGTTTCATTATTATTATTATTTTAAAAAAAATTATACTTAATGAGATTTAAACCCGTAAGGTATTTTTATTATGTTTTTTATTTTTTTTAGTTTTTAATTTGCATATTCTATGGCTTTTTAATTAAACACAGATTGCACACAAAAGCCCACTGGGCTAATGGGCCTACTTTTCTTAAATTTCGCGCCAAAAACTTCAAATTTAAACTTCGATGGGCACCTATCTGTCCTATAGGCCTCAATCCCGGGCGGCAGCGCCGCCAATTTCGGATCCGGCGACGATGGCGGGGACGGCGGACCTCGTCCGGCGGATATCAGAGGTCTTTAACGAGTGCCGGCATTCCGATGCCGTCCACCGGCGCAAGCTCAAGGACTTCGCCGCCCTCCGATCGTCCGACGGCTTCCTCCCCGCCTTTCTCGATGCCCTTCTGCCCCTCTTCGAGTTCGGTCGGCGAGCCGCCGGCGCAGAGAGGGTCGTGCGGTTCGTGGCTATGGTCGCTGCGCACCGTGAGGAGAAGCAGCGGGGGCGGACGGGAGATTCCGGCGCCTCCTTGGAGGAGTTCTTGCGGTTCTTGTTGATGGGGACGGCTGCTGCGGACAAGACCGTGCGGTTTCGATCTTGCCAGATTATTTCCGAGGTGGGTTTTCCTTTTTGATGTTGGTTGATTCATTCATTGATCTGGGCGGCGTTCAATGTTTGTTGATTCTTTGTTAGAACCTTTTGATTCTTCCCTAATCGGACGTGCATATTAGGAACTCTTTATCCGGCCATTTTGTTGGTAATCGAAGTACGCATATGAATTTTTTGCTTAAATCTATGTAATAAACGCAGTTCTTTTGTGTTTTTTTTTTTTCTGAATGGCTATGCTAGTTGAAATTTTGACTATTATTGGTTGTTAATGTTGGGTTCTTCTTAGCTGTGGTGAAGGGGCATACGAAGCAGTTGATGCCGTTCATTTTTAGACAGTTGGAAAAAAACCACTCTTACATGTTTGCAAGCAGGAAACTTGATTTTGATTGGCTATGCTAGCATTGATTATTTGATTGGTTATGCTAGCTGAATATTTTATTATTTGATTGGTTATGAGAGCAGAAACTTTGATTATTTGATTGGTTGTCAATGTATGGACACTTCTTGGCTGTGGGGAAGGGGCATGCAGGGCAGTTGATGCCGTTCATTTTTAGACAGCTATGAGATGTTAAATTTTAAAATATAGATAAGAATGATTGAGTTGACGACCTTATCGAATTCTCTCAAAACGACATTTCATTACCTTTTTTTTTGCCATTAGCTTCATTTTATTTCTCATGGCTGATGGATTTTGCATTTTTGTTCAAGGTAATAAAAGTGTATGTTGTCTTAGCAGATAATTATGCGGCTGTCAGATGATGCAGAAGTGAGTGATGTGCTTTGGGATGAGTTGATAGACACCTTGAAGGAGCGAGTAGAAGATAAAGTGCCCCTTGTCAGGGTTTTTGCTGTTCGTGCACTTGCACGATTTGCAAACGATATTGAAGATGGCAGTGACATCGTTGACTTATTTATTGAGGCTTTGCCTCAAGAACCTAGTGCAGTAAGTTCCTTTTTTCTAACTTATGTGTTAATATCAGTTGTGGTTGCCAGTTGCCAGTTGCCACTTCAAGTAGAGGGGCATAAATGAGGTCAACAACCACAAATCTTTTTCCAGTTACTGCTTATGCAGCTTGACATGATTGTGCACATAAAACAGCATTACATTATGAACTCTACTTTTATAGCTTTATTGTTTCTTTACATCTGTAACCAGCTGCTGTTCTTTGTGACAATATGTCATGTCATTGTCTAACGCCATTATCCACTTTGTACGTTCTGCTACAAGATCTCATCCTTTTTAGTGGTCGACATTACCAGGTCCATATCGTCCTCTTAATGGTCGTCTTCATTTGTTTGTATGCTTTGGCGTAATTAATTAATAACCAATAACGTTTTTCTATCATTGTTTGGATTTTGATGATCTTTGGCATTAGAGCAAAAATATTTATGTTCCGGTCTATTACGTTCTGTACAAATGTATGTTTTTTCAAGTGAATCATTTTTAGTGTTGTTCGTTGTAGTACACTCAAAGAACTTTTTTATTGATGTATGTGTAGGAAGTTCGGAAAGTGATGCTTTTAAGCTTGCCAGCGTCCAATGCCACATCTGCTGTAATAATTGAGCGGACTCTCGATGCCAGTGAATCTGTTCGAAAAGCTGCTTATTTTGTTTTGGCCAATAAGTTTCCCCTTCAAAGCCTCAGGTATGGTTTGAATTTTTCAAATAAATATATGCTCCAAATTTCACTTTTAAAATTTTACTTTATCTTAGAATTTTGTACATAAGTAACTCAGTATGACTAGTAAATGTATTCGTTAATGGCAAAGAAAAGTTTGAAAATGGCATGTAAAATGTCATTGTTTTATGTTCTGGAGTTTTAAAACAAAATGAAGCTAATTGTTCTTTCCATTATTATGGCATTAAACATTTAATTTTTTAATCCTGCAGTATCAAACAGCGTACAATCATTCTTCGAAGAGGCCTGGAAGAAAGGTCTCAGACAGTCATGAAGGAGTGTTTGAAGTTATTGAAGGATGAGTGGCTACAGAAATCATGTGGTGGAGATGTTGTTGCACTTCTTAGGTACTTAGATGTGGAAACATATGAACGGGTTGGGGAGATTGTGATGGACGCTCTTCTGAAATCAGGAACAGTTAAAATTCAGGATGGGCAGACTATAAGAAACTATATTTTACCGACTAGAGACGAAAATGAAGGTGTGAAAATACTTGATAAAATATGTTCATGATTGGATTAGAAGAAATTTTATTTTTTTTCTGAATCTGTTATACTTTTTTTTAGAAAGTTCTGCTTCAAGAATTCAGTTGATTGAACCAGAGGTTGCTATGTATTGGAGGACAGTCTGCTACCATTTGCACACTCAAGCACAGGTCAGTAGATTAATTTTCTGGCACTTCTATTGTTTATAGAATATTCTTTAAATATCATGTATTAATTTGTATATAGTTTCTTATTATGGCCAGGTTCTTATTTGGGTTTGTACACCTGCTGTTTGTATTTTCTTTAATGTCCATAATAATTTATGCCCGAATCACCAATTGAACTGGCCATTTGGTTTATCTTGGCACACACATGTGATTGAAGAGCCTTCCCATCAAGTTCCTTTCTCTAAAATTTTTGCCTAATTTTTCATGGCTTGACTAATGATAAGATACTTTCCAAAGTATGATTTGCATGTTTATAGTTTACAATATTAATGAAGTTAATTGTTGTAATGTGGGAAGGCAAAAGGGTCAGATGCAGCCACAACAGGTGGGACAGAGGCAGCTGTCTATGCAGCAGAGGCTTCAGAAAGCAATGACCTATTGGAGATGATTCTTCCCGCAAATATTTTGGATTATGTAGAGCTAGTTAAAGCTCATCTTAGTAGGGGTAAAATCATAACTCAATTCAATTTTTCATGCTTATGGCAGTAGCAGAGGCACATATATATACAGATATATGCTACTAGCCTGCTTTATTTGCAAGTTTTATTGGGGCAACCATGCAGACCTGCGAATAAACTAATTAGCTTTTACTTGTTTCTTCAGGATCTGCTTGTCGCTTTACATCTAGACAATTACTATTGCTTGGGACGATGCTGGACTTTTCTGATGCCACTATTAGGAAAATTGCAAGCATTTTTGTGGAAGAACTACTGTGCAGACCTCTAGAGCATGAAGAAGATGAAGATGGCAACAAAGTTCTTATAGGAGATGGAATCAATCTTGGTGGTGATAAGGACTGGGCGAGAGCAGTTTCTGAGTTGGTAAGGAAAGTTCATGCATCCATTGGCGAATTTGATGAAGTAGTTATTGTGATAATCCAAAAGCTCGCTGATCCTTGTCGAGAAAGAGCTGCAGACTTCATGGAATGGATGCATTGTCTGGCAGTGGTAGGTCTGTACCTGGAGGCTGTGAAATCCCTTTCAAACGTGAAAGGAATGGGAATTTCAGCTTCAGAGATACTGCAGTCGGTATTACTTCCAGGGGTATGTGGCCTTCCTATTTTCACTTAATGCTTATCATGAAAGATGGCCAACTATGCTTGTTTTTTTATACATAGAGAGTTAACAAATATGTTAATTAATTCAATATAATGAAACAAGTATCTGTCTTGAATTTTGTCACAAGATTGCTTTCTTTAGTGGAGCTCATTTGTACCGATTCAACTTTTTTTTTATGATTCAACTGAAATAATAATCACTTCATAATATAGAAATTTATTTTTCCTTAAGGTCAAGAAAATCTGTGCTTTTGTGCATGCAATTGTGACTCGGAGTGCATCTATTTCATTGTACCATGCTTTATATTTTTGGTTATTTTGATCATTGAAACCCATTGCTTACAGGCAAGGCATACTCACATGGATGTTCAAAGGGCTTCGGTAAGATGCCTTGGCCTCTTTGGTTTGAAGGAAGCGAAATTAAGTGGAGAATTAGTAAAACAATTGCATCTTTCCTTTATTTCCAGTCCAATCTCTGTTAGTATCATGGCAAGTAAGGCTCTTTTAGATCTTGTCATGAGGCATGGGCCTGACGAACTTGATAGAGCAATTGAATTAGAGCAGTCATACCACGAAATGGATGTTCTTTCAGAGCTGAATTTAGGTGATTTCGATAGTAGCACAAAGGTGAGAGTGCTTGATCTTCTTTTATTTGGACTCAATGGCGACAATTGGAAAGATTGTGCCGAAGCAGATACAGAGGAAACAGTGCAAGCAGCACTAGGGGAAGGATTTGCAAAGATCCTTCTTTTAAGCAATAATTATCCTAGTGTGCCAGCATCCTTGCATCCTTTGGTGCTAGGAAAACTTGTTAAATTGTACTTCAGCAATGAAACGAAAAATTTGCATAAGTAAGTCTGTTTTTTTTTTTTTGTTTAATTTCTTCCAACTTACGTTTTTGGACAACAATTAGTTTGATCTGCTTTTGTAACAGGTTGAGACAATGCTTATCGGTATTCTTTGAGCATTATCCTGCGCTCTCTGCCGATCATAAGGCAATCTACACCAAACCTATAGTTACGCTTCTTATTCATTTCTAATATGTACGTTATCTGATGATAAGTGATTGTGTCCTTGCAGAAGTGCATCTCTAAGTCGTTTATCCCAGTTGCACGTTCTGTTTGGCCTGGCTTGTTTGGTAATGCAGGAGGAGCACCTGTTGTCGTGTCGGCACAGCGAAAACTTGGAATCCAAATATGCCGTTTTATGTTGCAAATGATGCAAGTACCACTTTACCCGAAAGCATCTAAAGGACACCAAAGTGATGAAATGGTTTTAGAAAGCTCTGAAATTCCAAGTCTCGAATGTACAGAGGAAGGCCTTGCCATTCGCATTGCTGTAGAGGTAGTTCACTTTCTTCAAATGAAAATTATAGTCTTTGTGCCAACTTCACTTACACATATGCGTATACTTAGTCTATGCATGCATGTTGAAGAGAAGTGTGCTACACATTGTAGACAGCTATTTCGGAAAATTTCCTGACATGTTCAAGAGTTTCTTATAATTATTCAGGTGATTAGCAGTCCTATGAAGAAAGGCAGCGCTGGAAAGTCATATATGATGTCTTTGTGTAAAATAGTTGGCTTGGTTCGTTTTCGACCTTCAGAGCAACTGGGTATTAAGTGCATGAGAAGTCTCCTGCCTCGTATTGTTGAGTATGTATCAGGAGATACCGAAGTTCTTAAGGAGTTGAGGAGAATGGCTACACATTTAAGAAGCTTAGATGAGAACCCCGATGTAGAACTATCCCAAGCGCAAGCCAACATCGTATTTGGTAATCCCAAACCTATTTATTGATCTTTAACTTAGTTCAATTTCTCTTTTGATGGAAGTATGCCTTGATCTTGTAGATAGAAATTTGATTTACGAGAGATGAAGGTTTTAGTGGTGCTTTGAGGAAGAAAAAGAAAAGGACTGGGATTTATATTGGTGGTGAAACTTGTTTATATCTGAATTGTAGGGTGAGCGTTGTCTTGATTGTGTTAATCTGTAAAACCTAGGTAAATTGGAGCTGGATGGTGATTTTGCTCGTGACCTCTCCTCTGTAACCATGCCTGCAACATCAGCTCTTCGTTCTAATCGAGCAGCTCCTACAAGGAGGCGTGCAAGACGTGAAGATGGTTCTAGTGATGAAGAGGATGCATCATCGGTTGCATCTCTTCCAGTTCCTTCAACTGTGATGGCTTCTCGGTCTCAGAGAGCAAGCAAGGCCATTGCTATGAGTAGGTTAGTAGTTGAAGAGTCGGAGTCCGGTGGTGAAGAAGAAGACTCGGACATTACATCTACTGATTGTTCAGAGGCGTCTTGAGGGTTTCCAATATTGAGACGTACTGTTTTTTTATTTTTTATTTTTATTTTTACCTTTGTATTTTACAGGTGTTGTTGGGGGGTTATGATTTCTTCCACGAAATTGAAGCCAGGTGATTACGAGCCTACATGCTTTTTCAGTTTATGAACAATTGTTTATAGCTTGATTTTGCCCAACTTGAACTTGACATTAAACGGAGATAGTGTTCGTGACTTTTGATTTAAAGCTTGTTTTTTTATCCGAAAATTAGTATCTTAATATTCTTATTTGATTTTCTTTTAAAATTGATTATAATAATGAAATATGAGGACCTGAATTTGATAGCCAGATTAATATATGATTTTATTATCTGAAAACAATTTGGGAAAATCGAAAATATTTAAATTCTTAAAATAAGTTTTTATGTTAAACAAATTAAGTTAGCTCAAACTTTAAACCATGAAGTAAAGTTTAATTTTATTTGTCAATAAACAATCTTAATGACATGCTCGTTATGAGCCCTTACAATGCACGAATACAAGATGATTGGGGGTGGCTTTGCCATATATTGTCAAAATCATAATCCTAGTAGTGGGGTTATTAATTCTTATATTCTTATTAAAATAAAAAGAGTGGCAAAAGTTAGGAGATTTAATTAATAAATGTATAATAAATAAAAATAATATATTAAATTACTGTTTTATAATCAATATATGTGTTTTTAATTAAATATCATCTCCTTATTTAATTTAATGTTTTTTTTACCATTGTCAACGCACAGGGTGTGCCATAGGCGTAATTTTTCCAAGGAGGGTAAAAAAGTGGTTTTTACTTTTTTTTTGTTTAGATAAAGAAAAAGTTTTAAACGTAGGCCCCGCAACGAGATGTGGGACCCTAATTTGTATTACAAAAGTTTGACACCGGGACCAAACAGCCGAGACTACCCGAGCGGCGAAGGCCGGCCATGGTCCTGCGCCGGCCATGGCCGCCGACGACCATTCGCCGGGCCTCACTCTTCCTCAATCCAACTCCCTTTCCTTTACCTTCCCCAATCCCCGTTCCCTGCGCCTCCTCCTCCTCCTCCCTCGTCCTCGCCCATCATCACCAGTCCGAGTTCGACGTTCATGGCCGTTTGGCCGATGCCATTGCAGCCTTTCGAGGCGATGTATGCGATGCAGAACTGCTACATGGGCGGGTTATTACAAGTGGATTAATAGGGGATGTTTATATATGCAATAGCTTTGTCAATGCTCTAGCTAAGTCGGGTGATTTGGTGTATGCGCGACGGGTGTTTGATGAAATGCGTGAGAGGAATGTGGTGTCCTGGACTTGCTTGATGTCTGGGTTTGTGAGATACCGGATGCCGGAGGAGGCATGTTGTCTTTTTCGTGGTATGGTACGGGAGGGGTTCGAGCCTACTCATTATTCCTTTGGGAGTGCGCTTAGGGCGTGCCAGGAGCTGAATTACCGTGGACTTGTGCTAGGTAGGCAGATCCATGGGTTGGTTTTGAAGACTCTCTATTCTTTGGATAATGTTGTGTGCAATGCTCTCATTTTGATGTATGGATGTTGCTGCAGTTTTTCTAGTGATGCCCAGCGCGTCTTTGATGGTATTTCGGCTAAAAACTCGATCTCGTGGAATTCTATGATATCAATTTATGCTCGTCAGGGGGATGTTTCATCGGCTTTTGAATTATTTCAAATGATGCAAGCAGAAGCCTTGGAGTTTGGTATTTGTCCAAATGAGTATACTTATGGCAGTCTAGTTTCTGCTGTGTGTTCAGCTAGTTCAGAGTTGAATGATTCTGATCTGTGCCCTATTGAACAAATACTTTCCCAGCTTACAAAAAATGGGTTTTCAAGTGATTTGTATGTGGGTAGTGCTTTGGTCAGTGCTTTCGCTAGATTAGCTTCCCCTAGCACTGCTGAGGAGGTCTTTGAATCGATGACTGGGAAGAACGCTGTGTGTGTCAATGGATTAATGGTGGGTTTAGTGAAGCAGTCGCATAGTGAAGAAGCACTACGGATTTTTAAAGACACAAAAGATTTGGTACTTAGAAATTGTGATTCTTTTGTGGTTGCACTAAGTGCTTCTGCAGAAGCAAAAGAAGGCAGAAGAAGTGGTAGGCAAATACATGGAGTTGTGCTTCGGAATGGTATGATTGATGAAAAGATTGGGATTGGAAATGGCCTGGTAAATATGTACGCAAAATGTGGTCTTATTAGTAATGCTCGCAAAGTTTTTGAGTTGATGCAATTCAAAGATGTGGTCACTTGGAATTCTATGATCTCTGGTTTAGACCAGAATTGTTCCTTTGAGGAGGCAGTGGAGAATTTTGTTATAATGAGAAGAAATGGAATTGGTCCCTCCAATTTTACATTGATTAGCACTTTAAGCTCTTGTACAAGCTTAAGACTCACCAGATTTGGATTTCAGTTGCACTCTGAAACGATCAAACTAGGTCTTGATTTGGACGTCTCAGTGATGAATTCTCTTTTAGAGTTGTATGCAGAGTCAGGATCCACGTTTGACTGCTGTAAGATTTTCAGTTTGATGCCTCGTCGAGACGTAGTTTCCTGGAATTCTATCATTGGTGTGTTAGCAAATTCAAAGGATTCTATCTTGAAAGCTATTGACTATTTCTTAAAGATGATGAGAAACGGTTGGACTCCTAATAGAGTAACCTTCATGAATGCCTTTGGTATATTATCTTCATTTTCATGCCTTGCACTAGGCCAGCAAGTTCATGCTTTAGTTATAAAATTTCCCTGGTCTGAAGATGCTGCAGTGGAAAATGCTCTTTTGTCCTTTTATGCCAAGAGTGGGGAATTGGATGCTTGTGAGCATCTTTTCCATTACATGTCGAAGAGGAGAGATAACATTTCTTGGAACTCAATGCTTTCAGGTTATGTTCAACAAGGCCTATTGGAAAAAGCGTCAGATTTTCTATGGTTCATGATCCAACAAAGTCAAAAAATGGATGGCTTCACGTTAGCCACAATTCTTGGTGCATGTGCTTCCGTTGCAGCTCTGGGTTGTGGAATGGAGGTGCATGCATATGCTATTAGAGCTAGCTTGGACTGCGATCTTGTGGTGGAAAGTGTGCTTGTTGATATGTACTCCAAGTGTGGGAGAGTAGACTATGCTGCGAAGGTTTTTGAGTCCATGCCAATAAAAAATGAATTCTCTTGGAATTCAATGATTTCAGGTTATGCCCGACACGGACAGGGGGAGAAAGCACTGAAAACTTTTGATTATATGCAAGATAACGGTCAAAAACCTGATCAGGTAACATTTGTTGGCCTTTTGTCTGCTTGTAGTCATTTTGGTTTGGTCGAGCAAGGAATGAAATATTTTGAATCTATGGAGAAAATATATGGTCTGGAACCTAGGATGGAGCACTATTCTTGCATGATAGATATACTAGGAAGGGCTGGGGAGCTTGATAAAATAGAGGCTTTCGTTGCTAAGATGCCTATTGAACCTAATGTTCTTGTATGGAGGACAGTTATTGCAGCTTGCACTCGAATAAATAATCATAAACTAGAATTAGGAACAAAGGCAGCTGACATGCTCTTGAAACTGGAGCCGCAAAACTCTGTAAATTATGTTCTTGTTTCCAATTTCTATGCCTCAAGAAAGAGGTGGGAAGATGTGGCAAGAACTCGATCCATCATGAGAAAGGTCCCTATGAAAAAGGACGCTGGGAGTAGTTGGGTCACTATGAAGGATGGATTGCATGTCTTTGTGGCGGGGGATAAATCACACCCCGAGACTGCTGCTATTTATGCCCAGCTGCAGTTGCTTAATGAGAAACTCAGAAATGCTGGTTATGTTCCTCAGACAAAATTTGTGTTGTATGATCTTGAAGTGGAAAATAAAGAAGAATTACTCAGCAATCACAGTGAAAAGCTGGCAGTTGCATTTGTTTTAACTCGTACTTCAGAAATTCCAATACGGATAATGAAGAACCTTCGTGTTTGCGGGGATTGTCACTCTGCATTCTGCTATATATCCGAAATTGTTTCCCGACAAATAATTTTGAGGGATTCGAATAGGTTCCATCATTTTGCAGATGGCCAATGTTCATGTGGAGGTTATTGGTGAAGACATACAGTAAGATCTATGACAAAATAAAATCAACAAGCAAAACATTTATTTATTAGATGTCGCTAGATATAACTTCAAATCATGGAGAAATAATTTTATCCTTCCAATATCACTTGGGGCGTCTGCATTAATAACTGGATGCAAGCTCTGCAGGAATGGGGAGCATGTTGCATCGGGCTTATTTTGTACTGGCTGAATTCTTTTATCTGAAGCCACAGGCATGTATGATGTGAACTATTTCTTTTTGACTACATTTCATTCGTGATGACAAAAATAAGGATGCTAAAATACTTGTTTGTACCATGCAAGATCTCTTCGTCATGGTCATGTTGAAATTGTGTGCATTTTGTTTCATACGATGATTGCAGTTTGTTCATCAGTTTGGCTTCCCAATTCCATTAGAAATGAATGAAGTTATAAAAGTCAAATGGATGCAAAGAAGTGTTAGTTGAGCATGATTGTTTTTTAAATGGTTTTATGTCATTGTTTTATTTGTGAAAGTAATTAATTGCTCACACAAGATCCTTGCTGCCAAACCCAGCCTGGCTGGGATGAATGGTGATAATGATAATTCATCATGTATATGTTTTATTTTTTTAATTTCAGTGAATATTTATTTTGGCGTAAATAAATTGTGTTATGTATGTTATTTGTTTTTATTGTTACCATGCAGGCTGAAGAATTTGGATGCTGCAGCTGCACCTGCAGCTGGAAAAGCAATGTCACTGCAGCTGCTTGTGAAAGTAATATTATCTGGCCTCTGCAGATGGTTATTCAAGCAAGTGTTTCAAATTATGTTGGATCAGATAGTCATGCATTGCAAAACAGTTGTTTTTAACATTTTTTGTTCTTCAATTGGGAGTGTTAAAGAAATAGTGGTTCCCTTTCCTAACAACTTGAGCTTTTGTGGACAAGTAGTTAAACCATCTAAAATTTATAGAGAATATTAGAAGAATTTTTCTTAGTTACAATGCACCCAATTCATTGAAATTGTATAATCCTCGTGCGGTCTGCATATAGCAATTTTATTCATTTTTTATTTTGAATAAATGCTTTTTGTAGTTAGCTGCAAAATGTGGTCTTGGTCTTCCTGATGGAATGAATCAGTTTTATCTTTTTTTTCATTGAGTTTTCTTTTGCTGCACCCTTTTTTGATGAAGTAAAAATTCATTTAAATCTCCTTCAAGGGAGACTAGTACAAAGATAATAACAATTCCAAAGATAAGAGGAAACTAGTACTTTTACTGCAGCCTGCCAGTAGGTTTTTGAGCTTGATTTTGGTTTCGTCATGGGCCTTTTCTCTGTCTGATTGGTACATTATCTGGGCCCTGGGACTAAAGATCTCTGCAGAACATTTGGAACTTACTATAAATTTTGGGGCTAATAGCTTATATAGGGATCACTAGGTTAGAGGTCATTGCCAAATAATGGTGTGTTTTGTCATGAATATGGTGCATTGTCATTTGCTGACACCAATCAAATGCCATTTTTTCATCATGTATTGAATGACTCCAAATGCTGTTCTTTAGATTGTAGTTTATTTCCTTTTCAGCATTTAAAGAAAAAGCTCACATGATGTTGATCACCCAACTGCCAACCACTCACATTGTCAACATCATGGGAGGTAAAGATATGCCTTATCAACATAGGCCCTACTCAGTCTCTATCTTAACCTTCTTCCGTGAGTATTACTAAATGTCTCCATTACTCGAAAATGTTTATGTACGATTGCATGAAAATGGAATGAAAGAATTGTACATCGGGTTAGAGTTGCAAATCTGCACGTTTAATTTTATAATTTGTGGATAGTAAATGATTGATGTTGTCTTCCAGCGAAGTTGCAAAGTGAGCTTTTTTTTGGATCAGCTAATTTATAAAGTGGGAAGAAGAAAGAGATATTCCTACTTTTTAGAGGGGCACTAGTTACTTCCTAGTAATGATGGATGAGTTAGTGAAGTCTTGCAGCTGCCATCTTGATCTCCAAAATCAGGTGTGAAGCAGGTAGCAATTGTGTTAAAATTACGTATATTATTATTGCTTGGCGCATAGAAAAATATTCCTGATTTGTTGGCCACAGTTTTCCTTCAATTATTTTGAAAAGAAGCTTTAAAAAGATTACTACTTGATGTATGATTTTTGATGTTTTTATTCAGTTGCTGAAAGCGGATATGAAGATATGCTGCTTTTCAAAAAGCATTGTTGGTGCGCATCAAGCCTTTGTACTAGATTAGTACTGCTATTAAGGATGTAATTGAAACAGCCTATGGATTGCTGAAGGATTCATGACGACTTAGTACAAGACAGATGCCTGATGTGATCAGAGGCGAAGCCTTATTATCAAGAGGACAGTACAATTCGAGTTCATAAAATCGCAACTATCTTACAGTTATGTGTACATGAACTTCTGTTTTCATTACCAATTTTGAAATATAATTATGTTTTACCTCGAGGTTTTGTAAAATTTTAGATGTATAAAATTTTTGGTTTCTTTGTATAAATTCTTGTCGTGATTTTCTCTTGTATGAGATTCATGTTGGTCAGTTTTTTTACACTGAATTTGTTTCACCCATTAACCTGTTTGCTGCAGGCAAGGGTTCTACAAGCTCCAGATTCATTCTAAAAGGAACCATGAAGAGGTTTGAAGGAGCTTCAATTCGGGCGATAATTGATGGCGTGCTTTTGTAATACACTAAAGATTGGGCCTCAATCCGCAATTCCAAGCATCTCTGGTCCATGGGTCGCTTTTGCCGATGTGAGTAGGCCCAGCTTCCTAAATGTTCATAATATTTATGATCAAGCCTGATTCACTTGATTATATTACTACTGTGAGTAGGCCCAGCTTCCTCAATGTTCATAATATTTATTATTAAGCCTGATTCACTTGAATATATTACTACTTTCACACATATTTTCTGTATTGTTAAAAGAATTAAAAATCACACTCCTGTGAAAAGTAGGAAATTCAACAAAGCAAAATACATTAAAAAAATATTATAATCTATATCCTTGTTTAATTTGAGTTTTTCTTTAAACTTTGAAGTCTATTTCTAAAATATTAGATTATTATAATATATTTCGTTATTCAATGAGGATTTATATATAAAAAATTGAAGTCTATCTATAACATATATTGTGTATGGCGCAGTAAAGTTATTGCCACTGTTATATCAGCCTTCTAATTATGGGCTTAGTTCTAAATATGAGCTAGGGCACATGAGTATATGGATTGAAAATGTTTGAGATGACACAACTCTTATAGAATCAAATTGGATATGTAAGATGTAAAAATCATGTAAGGAGATCGAATATGAAAATTACATGGAAAACGGTACCCTCATGATATCAAAAGGCAATGATTTTTATCATGTTAACACGTTAGAAAAAGGCATTTAGTATGAATAAGATGTCATTCTTGGAGTCACGTAAAATGAATCAGATGTATAATATTCTCCTGTTGAAAAAATAGAAGAAAAATGATATTTTTTTTCTGTATATTACGTTTGTGTAATACCTTCCATGGAATAGAATGGTAAGAACATAAATTGCATATTGAAACTTCAAAGACGGTTGAATAATAAACTTATGAGAAATTATTGACAAATTCAACTGTTTACTTGTACTTGCCATTCGATTTCTTTGAAAATGACTAATTTATGTAGCCACGCATAGAGATGTGTGTTATCTTTCGTTTATTATTTCGAAGATCATAATCAAATAATTTCTACTTGTTAATTTTTCAAAATCTTCTAGAGATATTTCAGAAAATAAATTCAATTTTTTCAATGAAGATTATGTGTGAGTTTTTTTTAAGAAAAGAACAAATGCATCAACTAGCTTGATCCTAGCATGTGTGTGTGTGTGTGTTCATGCACTAAATTATTAATTTTATTTTTATTTTTTTCACTTGAACTTGTTGTGGTTTTATTTGGGTATTTACTTTTAGATTGGTAATTCTTGATCCACGTTTTATTCTAACTTGTAAGATTGAAACATGGCATTTCGAGCATGCTCATTCAGACACCATGTTTGAGTCGTATAATATGAAAGATATTGCATCGTACGTAGTCTGTTACAGATAAACTCCATAAACTATAATATATGATATTTTAAGATAGACTCTAATTGAATGATAAATAATTATAATAATTTGATTTTTTAAATTATTTTGTTATAATTCATTAATTGAATCTCTACTTCTATCAAAGCATGACTTTTCTTATTTTATTAATATTATGTAAGATGTCGTACCATGAATAAGTAATGTTAGAAAAAATACTCCAGTCGAATAATAAGTTAGACTACAATGATTTGATATTTTAGAGATAAGCACTTATTGAATATATATATATATATATATATATATATATATATATTAGATACCCCTGGGCGACTTTGGGGGAAACTTCTTATAGCCTCCTTGATCTGGGTTATTGGATAGTCCAAATCTATTTTTCTTAAAAAAAAATTTACCCCCTTCCCTCGTCCATGCCATCGCCCTTGCTGTCTGTCGGCGTCGTGCAACCCCGTCGGTGCCTGCGCCTGCGCCCTTTGCCGTGCTCACACCCTTGCCCCCCATCTTCATTGTCGAGGACCTGTCACACCCATGCTCGACGCACTGTTGTTGTTCCTCCTCTCCACGCCCACGCTCGCCGATGTGGGCGCAACGAGGACAACAACGGTGTGCTGAGCTTGGGCATGGGCATGAGCGTGGCGGAGGAGTAAGAGCGGGTTGCAAGGGGGCATGACAACACGGGTGAGGGGGCGGCAACTCGGGCGGGGCACGATGATGAGGGCGTGGACATGGTGGACGGCTGCGCCAGCGCCCACACCAGTGCCGCCACCCTCTGCCTTGCCCCAGTGTAACTCTATATATA
>JAVDBV010000023.1:0-18365 GCA_032619315.1 Piper longum
GTTCATCATCCAACCCTCATGCATACAACTCCTATTACTTCCTCCCCTTTTTACCAATCATATAGCATGAACGTGGATGCAACAGCAGCAAATCAAAGGAGTAGTAACATCATACATGATCATTAACATTTTCATAAATTTTAAACTATGTATGCATGAAATCTAAGAAGATGAAGGAGAGAATTTACCTTGCAAGGAGGAGGGCGGCTCCTATTTGGAAGAGGGAATGAGGATGACGCCCTCTTCTTTAGCCTTCTTTTATAACACTCAAAGCTAGGGTTTTCCTTAAATGGGTAATCGGGTAATTGACATGGTTCACTTAACTATTTAAATGGTTAAATGCTATAGTTCCACTTAACCGGTTAACGGGTAAATGGTATGGTCCACTTGACCGATTGAACAAGAATTAACCGGTTAAAAATACTTTTCACTTAACCGGGTAACCAGCTAACAACAATTAGTTTAAAATAAATTTTCCCACGATCGATCCTGCCGAGTCGAACGTTTTTTTTTTTTTTCCGGGTCTTTACAAGTAAGACGGGGAGCTACTCTCACAAGTACGTGAGGACTCTCTTTCTACTTGATTTGTTGTTCTCACTATTTTGTTTTCCATTGTAGGATGTAGTTAGTGGTGTTTATTAGATCTACTACCTACTGGTTGTTTAACCAATTTTTTGGATTTACAAAATTTAAAGGGGTAAGATCCCATAATAAGTTTTGGAAAGCAAGATCCAACTAAAAAGTTGTACTTTACCACTATTTGATCAAACTATTCACGGACCTAATACTTATTATTGTATGTTATTAGATTTTCTATCCACACGGGTGGTTGAGGAGCGTGACGCTAATGAAAGTGTTCATTCAGTTAGTACCTACATGTAGTGCTCAATTGGTGGTAATAGATTTATGACTATCAATTATTGCACTTGCTAAAAGTATATATTCGACATGTGCATACTCTCTATTAAGTATATCCAAACCATACAATGATATAGTGATTATCAACTAGGCCCTATTGGCCATATTACTGGCATGTTATTGTTGAGCATTCCGGTTCGTTTGCATGATTATTTTAATAATTTTGATTAGACCCTATTAGTTGTTTGATGATTATGATATGGTTGTCAAAAAGTTTATATTTCACTATGCGATTTCCTATGGACTAAGAGTTTCCCATTTGTCAATTTGTTGATTTTTGGGTATTAGCTATTTGGAATACAGTGACACTATTACTAACGTTTTTTCTTATGTATTTGTAGGTGAGTTATCTTGGTATTGACCAGTATAGAAACACTAACCACAAGGATGCTAGGAGGATGTTGGGTTGTGTGTTGTAATGCTTTTGTTTTGGGATGTTCTTGGACACACCGTTGTAACCATTTTGTGCAATAATTATCTAAGCTCCAAAGTTTTAGAATTAAATGATTAAATTAAACTACTAAATTATGTTACCCAGAGCGAAGAAAAAATATACGTTGGAAGAACTTCTAAATTATTTGGTTTTCAAGGAAAAAGACTCGTATGAAGATCAGGTAAATGCCTGAAGAATGTCAAAATATGCTATAAATAATCTTCGAATGTGATGTGAATGAAGCAAAGCGCTTCTAGAATATTTCTGTGCTTGGAAAAATAATAAATGTGAATGCTTTGTGTTTGTTTTATAAATTTCGAATATTTTACAGGTTGTAAAATTTTTTTTCAGCATCCTAATTAGAGGTGAAACTCTACTAGATTTTTCTTTGAAATTTTAGTTTCTTTTATAATTTTAACTCATTTGGGTTATCTTAAATACATGAGCCTGGTCATAAGAGTCCGTACATGCATTTTTGGTATATGCATTAGAATCCCTCAAATTTTTATCTTATGATGTTTTGAATAGTTTAGGTCCTTATAGTTCAGTTTTGTGTTTTAATAAATTATGAATTAACATGGTAAAATTTATCATTTTAATTCAGTTTGCATACATAGAATTTGTTAGAAGTTGAACATCAAATTTTATAGTTACCTTATATTGCATCTTTGACTCCTACAAAAATAAAAATGAAGAGCTGGTCGGCTAAAAGCTAAAAAATCCTCTAGAAGCCCACTCAAAGTAGTATAAAAATAAATGGTTTCATTGTCAGCAAAAATTCGCGATCGATGAAGCCCCTAGGACCAAAAGTCTGTTAACCAGTCCCACATATCTTAAATCTGAAATCGGTCAGCTCCATTAATTGATCCATTTTTCCTTATAATATTGATTTTGTTACATTATGATTCAAAAAAAAAAGGATTGCCAACTGTTAAGCCAAATCAAATTGCTTTTATTTTTTTAAATGGGCAAAATATCATTACATTTACATAATACCTTAATTTTTTTAAAAAAAGAACTAACGAAACGGGTGGGTATTGTTATATATTTGGTAGTTTTTGAGAAACAGAAAATTCGGTACGATTGCATGTTTTGGTTCAACGTGCTAACTGGGTTAGATTCACCCTCTACACCGTATATACGGACTCGCCGACTTAGAATGGTTATGAAAATACTGGTTTCAATATCACACAAGAAATTCGCAAGTACCAATGAAGCCCAAACCCAAGTTTCGATATCTGTTAACGGGTCCCACCAAATCTTAAATGGGTCAGTTCCTGGTTCAAGTTTGTTTGGCCTCGATCCATCTTGCCCAGCATGCTTCGTTTTTGGATTGTTTGATTGGATTTTGAATTGTTTTTGGTGCTGGGTTTATTCTCGAAATACTTCTTGCAGATTTGCTCATCTACTAGCTATGACTTGTTCGATTTATTGGTGGAGCGTGAAGTTTTGCAAAACAAAATGGATTTTAAGCACTGAAAAAGTGGGGAGCTTTCTTGCTTGTCTTCTTCAATGTTTTGGTTCACATACTTAAATTTACTGCAATTTTAGAGTTGTGCTGAATTTTTTTTACTTTTTTGGTGTTGAAATAGGTTTCTATTTTGGTTAATTGATCCTTGGGGATGCTGAGTATTGGTATAATAATGATTTGGCTTTTGATGACGATTTCTAGCAGGGAATTCATTTCTCTCGTCGAAAATGATGTAATTTCTCTGGATTAAAAATGGTTTTCAAGGATGAGTGTGATTATAGGATGTGCAAATGATATGTGAATTTCCTTACTTTGCCCTCAGTTTATCATTTTTCTTATTGAACCTTATTACAGCCCCCATGTTCATAAATCGTTTTCAAGCTATGAATTCTGCAAATTCATGATTTTATGTCTATTTACTTACTGGGATATAATGTCCACTGGGCACTTCATATTCCTTAAAGCCTCCCAAGGCGGAAATTTTATTGCATTATTTAGAACTGCTCCATATAACAGATACATCTATATATAGTTTAAATTTTAAATGAAAGCAAACATGTATATTTTAAAATTTTACGACGCTATTTCTCTCTGCAACTGATTAGCATTTTCTTTCACATTGATGATGTTTTATTGGATGGATTGCAGCTTAAACTCTAGGAAGACTAAAATGACAATGCAAGTAAATATTGATGCTTCAAAATGTATATTTACTGTTAAATTTCTTTCTTTTATGATAACTATAATATTGAAGTTTTGTCATTCAAAGTAGCAAATCCAGATTCAAAGGTCGCAGTTTTTCTTATAGCAGAAATTTATTAGTAAATCGCGTTTTACTTGTTGATATTGTACTTGAGCATCTGCCAACATTTTTTTATTTTGCTTCTTTAACAATATGCGGCTAGTAATTTTGAGATGGATATTTTGCTCAGACGTGGTGATTTCCAGTAAAAACTGTGTGCCTGGTAAGCACTCTGGCCAACTTGTCGCCCTTGAATCCCTCTTTTTAGCCAGAGTTTTACTTGAAACCCTCTTTTGTGTCATTGCAATTATTCCTATAGTTGTTTGTTTGTACATTATCTGTGATGATCTCCTTTATCTTAATTCAGCCCGTAGGAGCGGGTGGATCAATGTGGATTTTGAATTGTAATCATTTTTTATATTGTTTTGCTCGTGGTAAAGGTTTTGCAAACATGTTAGTGAAAGGCTGCAAATTACGAGAATATGCAAAAGAAGTTGAGAACAATGTATGCTAAGATGACGTGAACTCTATTTAGGTTTGATTTTAGTGTTGTATCTTATATGATTTGTTCTAGATCGTAATCTGGAGAATGTTGGTCTCATAATGAGAGCCGTTCCTTGAATTAATCACTTACTGTATTTTCTCTTTTAAATCCCTTTGATGACAGGACTATATTTTTTAGAGCAATAACCCAATTTCGCTCGATGATCAAATTGGCGATTGTGAACAAATGGAAACGCTTGGTGGATTCCAGGTACAAATGATAGTATCATACGATCATGAGCAGGTAAGAAGAGCAGCCCCCAGGTTATCCGATGGACATCAACTCTTTTCTACGTTTCTTGGGGCTGGTGAGACATACTCCGTTCTCAATTGGCTTGTTTAATCAGGACATTTTATACCCTTCACATTCACTGCCATTTATTTTCTTCATCCATTTCTTTTTTCGCTGGTAATGTCATTTACTTTTTCGTATGGTGAACATCTCACATTATTGGCATAGCTTATTTGTTCTGTTAACAAATAATAAGATATCTTAGATGCTGCATCTTTTAAAAGAAAATTGTGGCAAAATAACGAGGGAATTGAGAAAAAGGTTCGGAATACCTTCATCTAAAATTATAATTGATGCGATTTCATAGTGAAACCTTGTTTTTTTTGTAGGTTCTCTACATTATTATTTTTTTGCCAAACCACAAGTTAAATAATATAGAAATCTGAAATATTTACTTCTTTGTAAGAAGCTTCTAAGTTTTCACCAAGTCTTTCATATATTTGATTCTTAGTGATATATGTGATTAAGGAAATTGCTATATGCCCTTTTATGGTTAATGGAATATTCTATAGGTTTGAAGAATTTGATAGCGTGATCAATATTTCTATGTTTTTTTTATCAATGTGAGTTCTTGATATGAATTTACCTATCATGATCAAGTAATATAATGTTGAGTAGAGTGTCATTACCACGACGAATAGTTATTCACTTAATTATGACTCTAAAAATAAATTATCTTAAGCAAGAGAAAACAAACTTTTGATACTTTTATTAACTAAAATTAAATCTAAAATAAAATGCAAATAAAATAGAGTTTAATATAAAATCTAAGTTTCTCAATATGCAAAAACTGTGCTAGAGATTCAAATATCTTTAAACCAATTCGTCAACAAAATAATTGTAATTATGAAATTAATTATTACATGAGACTGAAAATTTTTTATTATATAATTATCTTTTTTGGTGTACTAATTAACTATATTAAATTTTCTCAATATTGGATACTCTTTTTCAGTACATTACCCTTTTGTTAATTTAATTTAATATATTTTAAGCTTCATGACTTCCTTAATGTTAAATATCTCTTTTGATGCATGAATTAAACTTTATATAATTCTTGCCCGGACACTTTATATGGATGTATCTTGTAGATCCTCCATAAACAAGTATATTCTATTTATTATTGAATTAATTATTCCCTTATAACTTCTCTGTTCGAAATATCCTCATGTGTAAACAACTAATTAAATAAATAAAAATAGTAAACACAATAAAATAAAACTCTCATGAAGATATTAATAATTAAAATTTTATTCAAAATAACTATTAAGTCATTAGTGTAAGGTTTATCTTATCTCTGACAAAATAAAATTTACTCTATATTATAAGAAAATAAAATCATAACAAGAATATTTGAGAGATTTATGATAATATAATTATAAAACCTAAAGAAAAGAAAAGAAAAGAATTCTATGATCGATCATTAAAATTAATCATTTTTTTCTTTTCTTGAATCTTCAATTTCTTCATTTTAATATGCCTTGAGAGCTCTAAAACTCTTAAGAAGAGCCTCTAAAAAGATGAAGAATAAATGAGAGAAAGGTCTCTAATTCTGTGCTTTTCTGTCTATATATAGATCTCTCATGAGATCGGGTGGTCCTTATCCATCAAGTTTTTTAATTAGGAAAATTTTTAATCACAGCGTCGGACGCTAACCACAGCATCCAAACGGTCTAAGAAAATTCACGAAAACAGCCACTAGCATTTGGTCCAGCGTTTCATAGCGTCCAGGCTACATGTTTTCCCCCGATTTTTCTTTCTACTTGACTCTGCTGGAGCATCGAACTTCTGAAATTCATAACTTTTAGCTCCAATTTCTGTTTTTCTTCATTATTTTTTTCGTTCTCTTCATCTTTCTCTCATCTATTCATCAAAATAAAATTAACACAATTTAATCACCTACTATAACTCCTAAAACACATTATAACACCAAATAACAACATAAAATATCCATACTAATAAAATCATTAAAAACACGACAAAACAGACAAAAATTTGCAACTGAACTCCGTTAAACACATGAGAATGTGTCAAGTATACATATAATAAACATCTATCAGTTTAATTATTAAGGACTTATTGCACTTCTCTTTTTCTTAAGAAAAATTCTAGTTCTTAACATTCCATTTCTTCTGTCTCAATTGAATGTTAAGAAATTTCGTACACTATTGTCCTCCCACACGTAATATATTTGCCTCCCTCTCACATGTAATTCTCTCAAAAAAAAAAAGGAAAATGCATGCTGCGCCATTTGGACGTATTTTTACCTGTAAATCACCTACCCGTCGTGTTATTCAGGCATACATATCTTATTTGAGTTGAAAAAGTTCATTTTTTGATATCCTTATAGATTAGTCCTCATCTTTTTTTTTTTTTTTTTGGGTCCATTACAAAACAGATATCATATCTTTTCATGTGAATTAATGCCATTATTATAAAATAATTTAAATCAGTTTGCAAACTTTGACATTAACATTATGGTAACAATCGTCTTCGATTGAGCTGTGCAACAGTAAACTCTCAAATATAGAATCTTTGACAGAACAAAAATTCATAATTTTTTAGTCCAGAAGTGCTTGATGTATTTTGCCATCAGAACCTCATCTGACTTGCCAACCTGCATCAATGAAAATACAGCTGCTTAATTATTTTAACAAATGAACCGCCTTGATTACTGCCTTGGTTTTACTTGGTTCCTAGTAGGATTTATATGATCAGGAATTTCGGCTCTTAGCATTCTTTGCACTCACCTTATAAAGAAGATTCCTTCCATCCACCATAGCTTTCTTCTGCATGCTCACACTCTCTTTCATTTACTTCCTGCAAGAATAACATAGACCTGATCACCCACTAAAATTCTTTGCCGGCCCCTGCGCATAAGAGCCAATAAAATATTTTGGGTGGAAATACTCATTATCAAAGAATGAACTCACTCTCTTTTACAGAAGAATTTGAGCATTGTGGAAAAGTTAAGGTGTGCTTCTTGCTACACAGTGAAACTAGATTTCCCTTTATATATTCAGCTCTCATTCAATTGAGTATATTGATTATTCTCTATTCTGATGTTAATGAGGCTTAAAGGGGCCGGCTTAACATTAACTTGTTTACCTGTCTAGCTATCAAAAAACTACACCAGATGCATGACTAATCTGCTCGATGGAATTTTATAATTGAATTGGTTGTAGAACAAATTGGTGTGTATAAATACAGTTATATTGTACCTACGCCTGATATATCTCTCCTAAAAAAGCTGTGCACCATTCTAACTATACTTGAACAATAACTGGACCTCACAAACTAAAAATGCCTCTAAACTTGCTCAATTGAGAAAGAGAATGACTACCTCAGGTGTGAATGTTAGACCAATCTTGATCTCCCCCTTGTATTCATCGCCCCTCACGATATTGTAGACAGTAGGAGGAACACTGCCTTCACTAAACAGAGCCTCCAGAGATATGCTGCAAAGTAAGAAAAATTACAAGACTGGTTACCAAGATAAAAAATAGGCACTCTTCCTCGAATAACTACGCTTATAGAATTAAAAAAAACCATATGAAAACAGTACACAATCAATGCAACATTGATGTTCAAAAGGGATCAAAAGATTCAGCACACAAAGAGGTCCTAACATATTTTATTTATGAACACTTCATCATAGTGGATCAAAATGGTAATAGAATACTCACGTTGCCTCGCCGACAAAATCATCGTTTGTGGCAGTGTCACTGTCCAATATTTTGATGGAAAGATCAGTAGAACCCTCAGATATGGTGAAGACAAAGGTCTCATTCCATTCAGGCTCGGATCCTTGACCTACTCGCAAATCACTTGATATAAGAAGACAGAATTTGGAGCTACATTGCAGAACTTCTATTGAAATGAAGCAACACATGTTGGTCTTACTCCCTTCAAGCAATCACTTACTCTTAAAAGATGGATAAAAGAAAATGCTAACAGAGACATTTTGACAAGAGATAGAATATGGGCATTTAAAAAACATTACTAATGAACAGAACCTGTTGGAAATAAATAAAAATGTAATCTTTTACCAGATGCAATACTGCTTTTCTGCTCCTGAGATTTGAATGTGAGAATGACATATGGATCCATATTATCTGCCAAATAAACCAGTTACATAGCAAACTAAAGTTAATTAATAATTAAGAAAAGAAATTCTGGGAAGTGCGAACTTGAAATTTGGGAATAGACATGTCATATGTGCATACAAAATTTGGCTGACATGATATACCTTGAATATTTATCTCAAATTATTCACTAAAATTGAAGCAAATGAGGCAGTCAAAATATCCAATTCGGAAATGATTAAACGTTCACATATATTTGCTATACAAATAATGGCCTAAACCAATTCTGAGTAGATTAAACCAAATTTGAGAAATGATTTCTTGGAAACTTACTAAGAAAGTCAGTGTTCTCCAAGCCTTTGGCGTTAACAAGAAGAACTTCCATGGTTCCCCTAGCCATCTTCTTTGTATCCTACTTCTGCGAAATGGTAAATCTCAGATCTTGGTTTTGCTTTGCATGATTAAATCATTAGTAAATACCAGATCAGATCAAAACATGCGCGCCTAAAACAGCTAAATAGTACGAATCGAAGAACAGCAAACACGAGATCAAAATCGAAGCAATCAAATCTTCTATCAGAATCCAATTAACCCATCTATTTAAATATAAATGACAAAGTTCAAAGTCAAAACACCAGAGCCGTGAAAAATCAATTACAGAAACGCAGATCATCCAAATCCAGTAAACAGAGGTGCAGATCATACACATCCATCAACATTCATAAAAAAATCATACCCCTTTGATCAAACATGATAGAAGATAAAGACCCAACAAACTATAGATCAAATCATATCCTTTTCAACACATGGGGAAGATATGGCAGATCAAAAGCAAGGAATAAGGTATGTATCTTTTTCACATACCAGTGACTTGGATCCTCCTTCCTCCGTAACACAAGCGGTAAGAAAGCCGACTCCCTTAGCAATGACTTTTGATGAGTGAAGGTTTGTCATCGTTATAACTATTTTACTATTAATTACTATTAGTTGCGACTGACGAACAGCAGTTGTTAGCTGGCTTCTTGTTTGAACCGTTTTTATTATTAACCTGGTATGGTTCAGACACGGTTTGATTCGTTTTATGCTGCTTGTGTCGAAGTTTGAAGTTCGAAGGGCCCATTTGTCTTTCACAAATTGAACAGAACCATGCAGCTCGTCTTATAATGAGAACGTGCAATGATGTGGATAGAATAGATGACGGTTGCATCTTGTTTTTAATTTTTGTGACTTCCTTGATCATAATTTAGCAAAGGCGGTCAAAAAAGAAAGTGTTATAGGCTAAAAGTAGAAATCTTTTTCATTTTTGTGTTTCTCTTATGGTTTGGGGTTCAATGCCTTTAATCAGTTAATGATGAATTTTATAGAGGTTTTTTATCATCCTTATAAGAATTTTAAGGTAGTTATTAGTTATGGACGTTACAAGTGATTGTATTACTTTTTTATGAAAATAATTACCTTAAATCTCTACTAGTTATCAAGAAGTTCTCAAGAAATATCATTAACCTTTTAAAACCGTATTGGTAACTATACCAAAATTGTGTATATATTATATATATATATATATATATATATATAATTGTATTATATACGGTTACTATTAAGGTTTGGGTTTAAATCAAATTGATCTATTAAAGTTAAAATTAATGGGTCATTAATATTTAAGATAAATATGTAGAGATACCATATATTTAAGATAAATATGGATAAATATATGTAGATACTAGTTTTCATAATCTTTAATTTATGATGAATTAAATTTAAATTATAAAAGATAAGGATAGATACGGTTATAAGTATAAATCAGGTTATGGTCCCCAAATTCGTACCTTCTGAACCAAACGCAATGCCTTGTCTTCCAAAACAAGAAAAATGGGCTTGAGAGTTTTTATTTTCTAGTATCTCATTATCCAAAAGGAGAACCGGTGCAGAATTTGGGAGATTAAAACTTTAAGAAGTCTAAGAATCGTATTATTTCTATGGATTCAGGTACGCTTCCTCTATCCAATTTTATTTACTTGATTATTTGATATGAAGAATTTGATTTTAAAGTTCAACAAATAAAGTTTTAACAGTGAGCACTAAAATTTATTTAACTTGATTAAATCATAGATTTAATAAGTTATAACGAATTGATAAAAAATTATATACACAATAAGAAATAAAATGAGATTACTTTTATGTAAAGAGATGCAATATCATAGATATAAATATTTATAATATCATAGTTATAAGTTGTACATATGATACCTAATTTTATATATTTATCAACGTTGTTCACAAACATGACTTCTTCATCTATAAAATACATTTCTCGTGTAATTGACGAAACTAATAGAAGGACTAATTTAGGCAAATGATATTTCTTACAGATGAAATGGATAGTCATGTGATTTTGAAAGGGTTAATGAAAGTCAGAAACAGTTTTTTATTGCATGTAGTAGAAACTAGGCATGGGCTTTTGATGAAATAAGTTTGAATATGTTATTATTATAATAATAATTGCTCACAATAAACCTTCTACAATAAAGAATTATATAAAAAGAGTACAATAATAATAATAATAAGGATAATATTTGTTGTTTGTCCGGTAAATATTAATTGTGAATAATTAGTATCAATTGCTGCTGATAATTCTAAGTCATGAATTCAATGTTAAACTAAATATGGAAATTTATTAACGTGCAACTAGTAGTGTGGCAATATTAACTAAATCAACACGAAAGTGAAATCACAAAAACAAATAAAATTCACGCATGAAACTAAATATATTAAATGTAACATATATTTGTAAATCATGGCAAACAAACACAAAAAAATTTTGAAGTTAGATTTTATTTGGCACTACTCGCCGTCGCAACAAGTTTGATTCTGTCTCATAGTTTATCATCTTTAGGTAGAACCTACTCGGCGTCGCCGATGATGGAAGAGCTGATGAAGTAGAGGAGGGAACTTCTCATGAACCTACGGAGGGGCACAATTACAGCTGCAATTTGTATCTCCCCAAGTTATCAAGCAATAACGCCTTTGCTCTTATTCAAAAATATATTTTTGTTGATCTCTCAGTTCATTCATACAACTATAGGATACCCCGAGAGTGTAAATTGAAAAAATTATCATACTTGATAAATAAGATTTAGGGAAAATATAACTCACTTTGCATACTTCCGTAGCAAAAGCAATGGAAGACAGATTATAGAGGACTTAAATTCATGATAAAGAAACCCAAATGGGATTAGGGAGTGTTGAAAGCATGTTGACTCATAAAAGTGAATGAATTGATCCCAACTGATTAGACATTTCTATTAAACTATTATAGGACATGCCCATGCTAGCAGTTGTTGCCGAACAAATGTGAAAAATACCAACTAATGAGGTTGAACAAATTACAATCATTGCAAACTACTTTAGAATCTGTAGTAACTAAAGATAATATGGGTGTGTGATTCAGATATAATATCATTTAACTTACACAAAACTTTGATTGGCAATTTTAAAAGTATGGCGAAAGAAGAGGAGCAAAATGGACATACCCTGCATAGGTTATAGTGTTAATCAAATTCTCAGCTTACCATCATACCTTTAGCCATAGGGTGGTGGTTCCTCTCTACCCATTTTTTGAAAATTTTCATGAATTGTCTTCATCTCCTCCCCCTGGGTGTGTTGAAATATAAAATTGTTTTATAAAAACTCAATTCAAAATAATGAAGCCTAATTCAAAGAAGCTTCTAATATTTTACACATGATAAATTACAAGTCAATGTTAGGTATATGTCAGGTGTGGTTTTTGTTGAATGTAGAAGTCAATGTTAGGTATGTGTTAGGTGTGTTTTTGTGGTTTGTATTGATTTTGAGTTAGTATAAATACCCCCTCTCATTGTGTGATATACACAAGGAAAAATAAGAGAGAAAAACAAAAAACAAAGCTTTTACATTGTAAGAATTCAGAATTTAGTGTGGAAAAGTTGTTTGGAGAAGAAAATGAGAATTTGTGTTTTTCTCAATATAAGAGTATTTTCTTGTCAACAGGCTGTCCCAACTTGACAATTTTTCCTCTACATTCACATCCATCACCCATCGCCTTCCCTTTGATGTCACATGAAGTTCTTCAAAAGAAATTCATCAACTTCCAAAAATTTCAAATCAAACATAATAATAATATAAACAGACATCATCGTTACACATAATTTATATGCACAAACTTACTCGTCCACCATTTCCAAAAGAACACCATCAATAATATTATAAATAATCAAATCTTTACTGCAATTTGTTGATAAAATTTGTTAGCAGAAATTAAACACAGAGCTGTTTAATGGAACTCAAAAGTTATTTGTTAAATTGAGAAGACTAATTTATACATAAGTTGTACTGATATCAAATGCGCTATCTAATCCATCAAATTCATAGTTTATACATATCCTGAATACACTATGTTACTCAGTTGGTCCACCATTTCTAAAAGACCATCACCAAAAGCACAAATCAACAAATGTTTTTCGGAATTTGATCGAAAAAGGAGAACATGATCACAGAGCTATCGTTTGAACAAAAAATAGTGCACTTACGATCATTCTACTTAATTATAATGAAATCGAAAATATTTATATTTATTAATTAGCCCACACGTATTGAGAGATATTTAATATTTTTCTAATTTCATCATTTAAAGTAGTACATGAATCTATTTTGTATTAAAGTCTCGCTCACAAGTAAATTTTAATGACATATTGATTTATTTTATTATATTTACAATGGTTAGCAAAATACTGTAGCGATTGTATAAAATGTGCCTTAATATTTTTATAGTAAACATGGTTATATATTTCTTGTAACTTTTTCATCTTTGATAATTTCTGATGATAAATCTAAGGTCTCCTATTTAATTGGTAAACATAATTATAAGGAATGAAAAGAGAAAGTCTTATTTGGGGTACATGGACCTTGACTACGCTCTTCGTAAGGATAAGCCTCACTGAATACAACACTCAAAGAGAGAAATTGTTGGAAAAACATTAAGAGTGATCCAATCACTTGAGCTTGATGTTCATTAAGTCTCATATTATAATTAGTAATCGTGAGTAAATTCCTGAATGTGAGTTTGTCAAGGATTTTATGAATACTATTGATCAATAGTTTGGTACTTCAAATAAATCATTGACTAGTATCATGATGGCAAAATTGTCATTAATGAAGCTCACTCGAAATGGGAGACATTGCTCCTCAACTCAAGTTTCTGAAGATTGAGATTTCTAAGTCTTTTCTAGAGTATTTTATCGTTAATTCTCTCTCATGTGAGTACAATTCTTTTCAAAATAACTTATAACACAGAAAAAAATAATCAATAAATGAACTTCTGACCATGAGTGTTCAAGATGAAGGGAAATTGATTTATGATATGGGTGAAAGTGTACACATAATGACTAATCGAAAAAAACAAGAAAGAAAGTCGGGTGTATAAAGGGAAAGGCAAAAACCTATCTATTTTATTGACAAGAGGGAATCCAAATGTTCCTTTTGAAAAAAATAAAGGATAAGTAAAGAAGGATTATCTTAAGCGCAAGGCATGATTTGATAAGAAAGGTAATCTCATCTCATTTGTCTGTTATGAATCTAATATGGTCTATGTTTATTATAGCATTTGGATTGATGCTGATTATACAATCCATGTTTCAAATATTATGCAGGGTTTCTTAAACCAAAGGAAATCGACGAAAAGTAAACAAAACATCTATTATGACAATTGAATGCATTCACATGTAGAAGCTGTTGGGATGTGTAGACTACTTTAAGTTGTCTTTGTACTTAATCTAGAAAATACCTTTTATCTTCGCACCTTTTCCAAAAACTTAATTTCCATTTCAAGATTCGTACTTTTGGGTTTTTGTTTAAGTTTTATCAAAAGGCTTTTAGTATGCTAAATAATTCTATTGTTGTGGGAAATAGTACCATGAATCAAAGTTTATTTCAAATCCACAAGTATCTACTTACAAGATGATGTCTCTTAAAACCTAATGACTACTCATGATATGCTAAATAATAAAAAATCCTCCACATTGTGGCAGCGAAGATTGGTACATAGCTCAATTAAAAGAATTAAAAGAATTGTAAATGATTGAGTCATTGAAACTCTTGATTTTACATATTGGGATACTTTTGTGGATTACATTAAGGGAAAGCAGACTAAAATGTCTAAGAAAGGTGCTAGGAGGAGTTCTGAGATATTGAAAATTATACATATCGATATATTTGTCATAATATGAAATTATATGTTTAGAAATACTTCATCTCATTTATTGATAATTATTCATGATGCATGCATCTCTACATGTTTGATAATAAACATGAAGCATTGGATGTTTTTAAAATTTTTAAACCAAAGTTTACAAATAATGCAATAAGAAAATTAAAATCGTGAAATCTAATCGATGTGGAGAATTTTTTAATAATTTTACTGATGGTGGACAAATACTTGATCCATTTGTGAAATTTCTTCAAGAACATAGTATTATTGCACCATATGTTATGTTTGGCTCCCCAAATCAAAATTGTGTAGCAGAATGAAGAAATAAGACTATGTTGAACACGGTGAGATGTATGCTTAACAACTTCAACTTCCTCGTTCATTGTGGAGCGAAGTTCTTAAGACTAAAACGTATATATTATTAAATAGGGTTGATACTATGGACATGGTTGTCACTTGACCAAATCTCGCTAGGGGACAGCTAGGTCTAATCTGTGGTAGCTAGATTTGTGAACAAATGATTTTTTTTAAGGTGCAAGTGGACCCGATCTATAAATCTATGGTTGTTCTATGGGCACTTTAAAAAAAATAAATCTGGGCAATCTTTGTATCAAACTACCCATTTTGGGGTAGAAAATTTTGGTATCAGTCTCAGTTTGAGTCAATAAAAACTTGACTCGTATTACGAAATACATCTCGATAACTATAAAAAAATACACTAAAATGCAATAAAATAAAATTATTGAGCTATAACTTGAATAACATGCTCTAAACCAAATAACCCAACCAAAATTAATAAATAATGTGTCCTTACGAGTCACAAATCTAAACCTAATAACCTAATAACTTACAAGTTACAATTCTATCAAGTTTGATTAAAGCCAATAACAATTCATGGAAACAAGTTATAAATCACTAAAATTATATAGTCCTTCCAGATTCGGAGCTATCATAATCATTCTCCATCACTGCTTTGAGATTCGCCATCACTACATCGACGCTCTTGAATAGACTCCATGACTCCACTTTCAGATAAAACATTTTTCCCCTATATATTCAAAAACAAAACATGGAAAAAAATCACATAAATTATATATATCAAAGATCAAAACAAGGTTTGTGTTAGGAAACATTACCGATACGCTACAATTTTAGGGCAAGTGCGCTTATCATGCCCAACTCCCCATTTATTGCAACCATCTCATAGCTTATATTTTACCATATGATCCATTACAAGTTCTTTACCACTCTTCCACCTTTTACCACTTCCTTTTGTCTTTGATTGTGCCGGTGGATGTACTTATATTCCATAATATACTTGTATTCTATGATGTAGATCATCTACCACATCTTCTACCAATTTCTCTATCTCCAAAATTTTTTACTTGGTGAATTCAAATTTCTCAGATAATGAATATGCCTTTTTGGCCCATCGATTGAATATACAATGCAATTCTCCCCAATTAGTGAATAAAGTTTTGTTACAGTCACCACGAAGTTCCACTACATCACCATCAAAAATAACTTCCTTTGCTATTTCAATTGTTTATCTCTTCATGATATAAAGTTAAAGAAAAATATCACACTCATTCAATCTCAATACATACAGCAAATGCCTATATTGAATACCTTCACTTTCCAAAAGTTGATAATTACATGTGCATCTATCGTCAACTCTTATGTAAGTAACATGTACAACCAGCTCTTTATTATTTCTACAATATATTTCATCATATTGTTCAACATCCTCTCCATCTAATATCTTATGAGATGAATAACAAACCAAACTGTATTATAATTCTTCTTGAAATTTATAAAAACATTTTACAAGTATAAACCTTTGTCATCTTACAATTATCTTGAACGGAGTGACCAATTTGAGGCTATTATATGAGTTTTCATAAGATTATTTTGTCTCGTTTAATGTATGTCTTTTGATAGCTCTCTCAAATCTATGTATAAATTAAATAAGGCTATTTTTTTGTTGACATACCTTCAATAATGAGTTTTGAGATTCACTTTGTTGCAAACTTCTTATACCAGCCAAAAATATATATTTACTATACACAAGCACCCACGCTTAACAAATTGCAAATATGGATTTTAACCACTCATTTTCCTCCAAGCAATTGTCTTTCATTATTTCGTTCCATTGTAATTCAAATTATTTTTTATTTTTTACACCATAAATTAAACTATGGAATGACTCATAAAACTCCCTTTTGTGAGCAATTGCACGTAATTTTTCAGTTTCCTTCTTAACGATATGCCAAATACAAAGATGATGATATGTTGAAGGAAATATCAGTTTAATTATTTATCAATTGTAGGATCTTGATTAGTAACAATTGTCCAAGGATGCCTTCCATCCATGCATTTCAAAAATGTTTCAAAAAGACATACAAAAGACTCAGTCTTCTCGTTACACAAAAAGTACATCCAAATGTAATTGTTTGTCTGTAATGGTTTACTCCTGTAAATAGTGAAAAAATAAGTGCATATTTATTCATATCATATGTTGTATAAAAAATCATCACATATAAGAAAAGATGATAATTTTTTCTTGCAATTCCATCCGCTTAAAAATAATGCTTCAATTTACCATCATCATCTACTAGATAGCAATAAAAAAAAGAGTCAATTATTTCTTTCATTTCCTCGAAATGTTTCATCAATAATTGGGCATCAATTTCCTCTATTTCTTCTTTATTTTTTGTCTAGACATTTCTAATATTTATCTCTGTACAACCAATATTTTCAGCCCCACCTGCTTCAATTTCTAGCACAAACATTACTTGAGAAGTTTTTATGTTAGCCTCTGCAAATGTATCGATCAAATTTTGGTACACACTCGTAATATGCTTATGTGACCTAAGAAAATAAGTCTTTAATGGTGTGAGGAGTGCATGATTATGTCCTTCTTCAAACTGCATGACCTTCCATGTGTAGTCTTTATTTTTAGTTACCCTGATGCGTGCTAGACAATCTTCACTAATGATAGGATAAGTTATTTTTTTTCTTTTGTGGGGTATTTCTCTCTTTCATTTGCTCGTACTCATACCATCATTATTGTTATCATTTTCATATCCAATTTGTATTTTACACTCATCTTCTTTTGAATATCCTTCTTAGAACACATAAATACTTGAGAACATAACTCTTTTGTTCTCTTATGATAATTTATACTATGTTTTTGTACACCAAATCCGACCATTTTTTAATAACTAATATAGAAGTTGACTGCATCGTGCAAACAATCAAATTGTATTCCAACATTCGGTTTGAACTCATCTTCTATAATAAAATAGAATATTGTCATATGTTGGCCTAATTCTTCTTCGTCATTTCCTTTATCTTTAGGATTGTCCATTTTTGAAAAATACAAAATTTATAAAAACTAAGAATATTTTCAACTAAAATAGTCACAATAAACATTCTTTTATTATGTTACTTTCAAAGGCTTAACACGTACTTGATGTTCGTATTTAGCTGTATTTGTTCTTTGTTGACAAATATAATTCTAGCCTCCTCGACTCTACTCACAAATATTTTGACCTGAAAATATGTTTTTTTTATATCGATAGAAACACTATTTCGAAACTGGGGAGGGGGGGGGGGGTGCGGGGGGGGGGGGCGGCGG
>JAVDBV010000024.1:0-21980 GCA_032619315.1 Piper longum
AATGTTTGGCATAATTAAAAAGGACATATATATATATATATATGTCCTTTTTAATTACGCCAAACATTTTTAATCTTTTTTCAAATGAGCCTTGTATACATGACCTACACTTATATAGCTTATACAAACTATGCTTTTTATTTTGAGCAATTTAATGGCCCTATATTTCAAAAATTACGTAAATAAATAAAATAATAAATAATAAGGGTAATTATAAATTTTTAACACAATCTAATATGTTTAACAATTTTATTTTAATTATCAAAATCATTATAATAAAAATTAATTTCAAAATATTTATAAGCTTGTGCATATTTTAAAAATTAAAAATTAAAAATTCTATCGACCTTTTCTTAATACCTTATTTTTAATATATATAAATATTTTTTTGTGAAATCCAAATCCAAATAAAATATTTAGCACACATAACATAAGCTAACGTATGGCGTAGCTACTATAAATTTGTTCTCTTCCTTCCACTTCTCCTTCTCGCCGGCGACGTCGACCTCCACCCCTTCTTCTTCTTCGGCTCCGGTCCCTCACCCCCATTTGGATTGAATCCTGGTTTGTTCGAAGGTGGTCAATGCCTTCCACACGCCTCCTCTCCCAGGTTAGTGATATCGACCCCTTGTTCTTGCTTTTTTTTTCTCCCCCCTCTTTTTGGTGGTAGGTGGTTAAATTTGTTATTGGTGATAAAAATAGTTTCTTTGGGGTATTCGAGGCGGGGAATGTGAATGTTGATTGGTAATGTGTTTCCTCTATTTGAAAGATTTCTTTGGTGATTATGGGATAATGGAGTTTGTTTTCCTGATAGTTGTCTTTTGTTTGATGAATATTTGCTTCATGTAAATTTTCACAAATCATCAATGGGTTATATGTGACTGATATCCGTCTTTTCCTTCTGTGATATATTTGGTTGGTACATATGTCATATTTATTTCATTTTTAGAAGTAGCTTTTACAACAAAAAGAAGTCATTGAATATGAGATAGTTATTTGCTAAGTTTAACTTTTTCCGAAAACTATAAATTCTATAAATATTTTTTGTTATGTAAGTTGTACTCAAACATAAATATGGGATTTTTTGTATTTTGGTAAGGAGATGTCAGCATGTATTTGTTAATGTGCTTCTTGAACAAAAAAAATTTTCACCGGTAAAGAGCTTTTTTTATTTGTTTATGTTTTATTAGGCCAGCCCCCATGGAGGGATATCTATGAAGGAAAAACCAAGGGGTCGGCATCCTGGTCTTACTCAGAAGAAAAAACAAGAAATAAAGGAAGCATTTGAACTTTTTCATACGGGTTTCATTCAGGGCCTTGGATTTGAAATGACAGAAGAGGGGAGATATGACGTATTTCATTAATGTTTACTTCTAGACTTAGATGCTTTATTCTATTGCTTTTTACGAGCTTCAATCCTTAATATCATAGCTATTTAAAAAAATGATTTGGGTATAGTACGTTTAAAAACCCACAGCATTTGTATGTTGTCAGTTGCTGCTTTTAATGTGATTTTAGAGTAATGTTGGATTTGGTTGCATGTCTAGCTTCTATTCAAATAACTGACGCTGAATTAAGAGGTTCTCCTGATCTGTAGTAGTTGACGGGCCAAAAATATCAGTTGATAAATATAACTTATGACTTATGTTTTAAGGGACTTAATTATGTTTCTCTAACTTTGAGAGTATCTATATTGAATTCTGTTGAAATTGTGAAAAATAAGTTGCACATGTTTTGGGGTTTGTTAAGAAAGGTGATAATCATCCACTTTCTTTTGTCTCAACCAGCTCATAATTCTTTTTTACAGAAAATTGAACAAATGATTGCAGACGTAGACAAGAATGGAAGTGGTGCAATTGATTTTGACGTGTTTTTGCATATGATGACAGCCAAGATCGATGAAAGGGATACAAAGGAAGAACGTACAAAGTCCTTCCAAATAATTGACCTAGACAATAATGTGAGTTTCAAATCGTTCCTGCATCTTTGAGGGAGCTGATATGAAATAAATTGTACGACTGATAGGAAAACATCCAGTTTTGTTTCACTAGTGATTAACGCATCAGTTTTACGAATCTTTTAGGGGAAAATATCTGCTGCTGACATTGCGAGGATGACCAAGGAATTGGGAAAGAATTTCAGCCCTGGAGGAATCCACAGCTTGAAGAAGCTGATCGTGATGGTAGTTTTATTTTTAAGAATAATGAAAAGCTTTATCTTTTCTTAACTTTGAAAACTTTAGAAGATATTGATTAAGCCTATGGGCTCTTTTTGCGTGTAAGTCAAAAGGAATTTACAAATGAAATTGATTGGAATACAATGTGTTAGTTTTTCCTGTACTATAGTAGAATATGTTGATAAGTTTTCCTGTTTGTTAATGTTCTGCTTTTGTGTGCATTTTTCTGTAACAAGCATGTAAAATCTAGCGGGATTTACCCATCTTCCTTCTTTCCGGTTTTTAGATACAAAAGTGATTGGCACATTAACAATTTTATTTAGATGATGAATGTTCGCTGTTGGTAAAATCTCTTGCCTTTTTTTTTTTTGTATGTTGTTAAGACTTGAGAGAAAAATACAGATTTTATTTTATGTCCTTCTATTTATTTTATTAATGCATGATTTGGACGCCTCATTACTGTCTCTGCCTTTTGCTATTGATTTAGATGATTATTGTTGCCTGATTTATGTCCTTCTATTTATTTTATTAATGCATGCTCTGGACACCTCATTACTTACTGTCTCTGCCTTTTGCTATTGATTTAGATGATGTATGTTTATTATATTGAAGTAATTGGATCTTTCTTTATGCTGTAAAATTTTGTGCAGGCGTTGGAGAAGTCAATGTTGATGAATTTCTCGGGATTATGAAGAGAATGATTTATGGGCAGGTGCGCACCAGTGTTTAGGGCTAATTAATATTTTTTTGTATATTATCATGTTAGGAAGGAAAAAATTAGTATCAACCAGTGTGCTTATTCTTATGGCGGCTCAAGTTGAAATAATATTTACACTAGTTGATACTAAATAATCTATTTTTGTTAATGTGAATAAGGTCACTGGTTGAAGTTTGATACATTTACCACTTGTGTTGTAGATATATCATATAAATTAGTTATGAAAATGCTGTGGTATTTTTCGGATAAATTCCTCACCTTTCTTTACTTGGAGACCCACCCCTCTACTTCTTAAGCTAACCTTTGAGCATATGTTACTCTCCTCGTTTCAAATCAATTTCTAATATTCCAACAATGAAGATGAATGTATAAGACATACTAATTTATGGTAAATTTTCTTATACTTTCTTAATAAATGTTTTAACCATCCAAGTAGGTGTAATTTACATGGAGGGTTTTAATCCCCACCATTCTGTTTTTTATTTAATCACAAAATTCCGTGTCATTGATCTTGGAATCTGTTGGTTCTAGATTTTAATTTTTGAACCAAAGTAATATTAGGGCAAACCAAACTGAACTTTGACTTGGACAAAAAAACTATTTTGTAAATTTCAACATGGTCGAATTAAGTTTAACAAGATTCTAAATTTATAAATAAATATTTATAAAATATTTAAAATATATAATGTCACCAATATTTTTTTTAATACAGGCTAAAATACTATAATTTTCAACAAAAAAACTAGATTTTATAAAAAATTTAAATTAAAAAACGGGTGCAAATTAAAATAATATATAAGGTTAAATGGGATTTGAATCTGGTGATACAATACGATATTTAAAATTATGAACTTCTTAACCAAGCGAGAAGCCTCACTTTCAAAAAATAAAAAAAGGTGCCATGATAATAGATAAACCAACTCTTTTTAATATTCTATCATACTTGATCTTTACTCTTTCAAATCTTAACGGTTATCCTTTCCCTCCAAATCATCTTCCTCCACTTCCATATATCCCCTTCCCAGCTTTGCTCCAAATTTTCATCTTTGATACTGGCTAGTCATGGCAGCTATCAAAGAGCATTCTGTTGGTTCAGGTGATGCTTTAATTCTACTGGGTACTTCCTGTTTTCGTTCTTGCTGTTGATTTTCTTTTGATTTGGTTTTATGGGAGTTTTGTTTTTCTTAATTTATTTTTATCAGGTTTGTCCGTGAGATTGTCAAATCTGCGATATCCTCTGCGATCTGCGAGCAAAGTGAAGGATGAGGAGAAGGTTGTGGGTGATGGGCCAGAATCTGCTTCTGCCAGGGCCAGGAGGTATGAATGATGTATTATTTTTTCTTCCTGTAAAAGTGGTATTAGTTTATATATGTGTCAGAATTGTTGCAAATTCAACAATAACAGTTTGAAGAAACTTGTCTTAACTTGTAGATTTTGAATTTGCCTACTATAGTCGTTTTAAAGACCGAATCTTTGCAAATCAGATACCAAAATTTGTGGTGGATTGTGCCAGTGGTGCACATATATGGGTACTGCCTCAATGGTGATTTTCTGTTTGTCATGGTGTGTCAGGGGTAGAAATTCTTCTTCCAATGTTAGCAAAAGCGTAAGCCTTTTGGAGTTCTTTGACAAAGACAAGTCCAATAAGCCTCCAAGGAAATTCTCTATTACTCCCAAATCATCTGTAACTCCACTTTATAGGCCACCCACTTCCACAACTCCCAGAAGTGATCACAGCAGACTTCACACCCAGCCTATCTCCAGAAAAATCAAACACTAGGCAGAAATTCAACGTTCTTTCATCATTATCTTATTGGCTTGCACAGATAAAGCTCTCTGAGTCTGCTGGAAAGCACTCGGTGTCGCTTGGGTTTTTCAAGCTTGCTCTGTGTGAGGTATATCAGATTTACACATGCAATAAAAATCAAATTACCTTGTGTTTTTTTTTTTGTTTAAATGTTTGGAATGCCGTCCTTATGTTAACACTCTTGTGTGAAGTTTAGCCAATGCAGAAAATGCGTGAGGAGCACAAGTCATATGTTGGTAGGAAATATTTAAGATGAGCCAGCTAAAGAACTTCTGAGAAGCTACAACATAGCCAAATATTTGGAAATGCTTACAGATGCTTCTTCTCAGACCTTTGATTCTTCTGGTGAAGGTGGCAGATCAATTGTAGAACAAGCGGCTAAAATTAATAGCAAGAAGGCTCTGATTAGCTTGAATTCTGAGAAACTTGGCTCTGGTCAAAAGGAAACAAAAAAGACGCAAAGCATGGCAAAAAAAAATCTGTGATGTCTAAAAAAAATGAAGCTAAAAGTTCAGTCAAGAAGTCTAGCATTCAACAACGTATTAACCAACACTTTATTTGCTTGTTATTTTTGTTAAGGATTGCTTCAAGCTGATTAGTTACAGATTCCAAATTTTATAACACATTTCTCATTGTATAATGGGAGATTGATTGTTCTTGTTATTCTCCTTCAGAGTCTACCGAACATTTGCTTACTTGCAGTGACCTCCAGCAAGAAGACAAAGAAAATAAGGTTTTGTTCTTGTTCTATTATTTCCTCTATCACATTAGGACTTCGATTGCAAAAAATGAATGACATTTGTGATAGATAAAAATCATTCTTTTGTCATTTTCCTTTTGTAATAGTTAACTGTTGCATCCGGGGGATTTTTTGCTGTTAACTTTCCAATTGACTTCCTAAAATGTTTATCGTTAGAGGACACACAAGTTCATCTCATAATATCGACGATGGCTTAGATGTTGGGGGACCCGTAATTACATAATTTAGTAGATGTTTGTTTTTTTCTTTATTGCGTCTAGATATCATTTTATTTGTCAAGGCAATTTCAAAGCGTACCAGTGAATGCAAGAACAGTGAGATCCAAAATTTTGAATTAATTCTTTTTGCATCAATTAAAAGCTGCTGCTGCGGAAGAATATTCGAGCAAAAGAAACATTGACATGAACCTTTTATTTGTCGACTTTCATATTGAAAGGTGCCCGGTTGAATAAATCAAACGCATAAAATTCCATCTTTTATTGCATTTTTTCTGCTAAATCCATTCCTCGTTGAACAGCCTTTTGCAATGTACAGGATACGGTACGGCTTCCTTACATTGATGACTTTTTTCTTTACGTTCTTTACATCTTTCATTATTGTATGACAAAATGGATGCTGCTGCTGTTTTTGCCCTTGAACTGTGTGATCCACTGTCAAAAGGAATGACGATGGGTGACAGGCTGACTTTTAAATAGCAAAAATATCAGCAGGAGAACAGTATGAACGAGTTCACGAAGATGGTCAATATGTTTTGCCACTTGAGGGTTCTGTACAACGAAGTGTTAAACATTTGCTCTGTTGCTTGCATTCCTTGGCATCCATTATTTTCCATCCAAAATCGGAAGTTAATAATCCTGGCAAAAATTGATACCCTTCATCAGCAATAATAGAAACTACGCACCTAAGGAATTGGCTCAAACAAGAAAATAACAGCACAGATTACAAGATCTGCTCACCTTGGAGACTTGGCTGTTTTCCCACTTGGTAAGTTGTCTTTATCAAAATTTAGCACCAAATGCTGTATCATGTCATTTCAGTAACTTTTCAAATTCCAATTTCAACTTTCTACTTCTCATTTGCTGCATTAGAAGCAACTACAGCAGACTGCAAAAGAGGGTTTATCAGTACTTTTCAGGCGGTTCCGCTAGAAAAAGAACTGAGAACAGTAGGACAAGTAAAAGACTTTGCATGTGTCAGAGCTTGTCAACCAATATCCTATGTTCTAAGATGGTATTTTTCTTTCTCCCCTGGGGCCAATTGTTGACAATCCTGTTCAAAACTTACATGCTAATATTCCTGTTGGTTAAAAATTAGCAGGAAACATATACATGAACATTTCCGTAGTGACTTTTCTTTCAGTTTCCACCAAACAATATTCACTTGCATCAGACACAAACACTGCTACCATCAAACTTCTGTCCACATTCTAATCACTACTATTCACAAATGCTCAAAACCCTATAATTGCCAACTTTCCACTTGAATTGCTTCCACCTCCATACACTATAGGATCTCTCATCTAAAGGATCAACCTAAAGATAAAGGATGAGCACTAGCACTCTCCACATTTCCAGAATTGATAAGATTGTAGAGAAATGAGAGAACCAAGACCATTAGCAAATACCAAATGGCTTGTTTATGGGCACTGGGCACGGTATAAATGTGTTTGTATAAAAAAATGCACACGTGTAGAATATGCATATCTTAATCGCTTGTAATACAGACATAATGTCTATATAAAGTTATAAACTACTTGATGATAGCCTTCAATCTAAATAAATAAAGGCTGAGGTGAGATTTACCATAGCTTGCATGGTTCACGATGCCTTGCAGCCTGCCTTCATCAATTTCATTCCTTAGGCTACTTGCTTCCTCCAAACAAGCTCCAAGAACCAAAATCCAGAAAGAGGAAATGCGTATTGTCATGGCCTTTTATGCGATTAGTCAAGCATGCATGCTTTTTAGTCACTATTCAGTTGCATCTCAGATCACCTTGAATGCACAAACCATAAGGTTGTGCTGAATGTAGGAAAGAATCGAGGAAGAGATTCCATGCAATTCTTATGCAAAAGATTACATTTTCAATCACCAATAACCTCCACAAGAGCAAAAGCCATCAGTAAAATGATGGAACCTGCTTCCATCTCGAATGGAGATTCTTCTCTTTGCAATTTTGGACAAGAATTTTGCAAAATTATGACAATCCCCACATATCCGGAGATTTTTCATAATCTCAATAGGTGACCCTTCTGGAGTGCTTAACAATCCAAAAGCTATAGCAAGTTTTTCACTGTGGTACAACAGAACATTCTCCTTTTGTTCTTCCTCTACATCGTGGAGAACAAAGTTTGTATCAGGAATATAGCCCATGACTTTTAACTGGCCATATATCTCCTTAAGCTTTGAGTAGATCTCATCACTTCGCTCATGTGTTTGATCTCCAATGACAAAAGAATGAAGCTGACTTTTTACATACATCCAACTAAATCCTGGCTCTTTTAATACTCCACGGTCTCGCATTAGCTTCCTGATCTCTCCTACTTTCACCCACATACCAAGAGATGCATATATGTTAGACAACAGAATGTAATTTCCTGAATTTTGAGGATCCATCTGAAAGAGTCTCTCAGCAACTATCCTACCCAGTTCTATATTTTTGTGGGTTCTACAAGCTGCAAGAAGAACACCCCAGACAACAGAATCTGGTTCAACAGGCATGTCTTCAATGACTTCTAAAGCTTTATACAAGTACCCGGCTCGGCCAAGTAGGTCAACCATACAAGCATAGTGAGGTGCAACAGGCACGAGACCATAATCCCTTATCATGGAATCAAAATAATGTTGCCCCTCTGTGACCAACCCTTCATGGCTACAAGCGCATAAGAGACCCAAAAAACTTATCTCATTGGGCTTAATTCCTTCAGCTCTCATTTGATCAAAAATTTCAATAGCAAGCTTCCCATAACCATGCTGTGCTGCCCCAGTCAATAATGAGTTCCACGTCACCACATCATGTTCTAATGTTTCATCAAAGACATTAAAGGCATCCAAAGATCCACACCTGAAGTACATTGATATTAGAGCATTACTTACAAATAGCTGTCCTTCCATCCCCAACTTACAAGATAATGCATGAATTTGTTTTCCAAAAATAGTGGTCCCTAGGCTTGCACAGGCACTGAGAATGGTGCTAATAGTAGATGAATTTGGTTCTATTCCAGCCGACAGCATTTCAACATAAAATTCCAGTGCCTCCTGCCACATTTCAGCTTGCACATAAGCTGATATTATCGACGTCCAAGACACAACATCTCTTTGGGGCATCTTCATAAAAATATTTCTAGCTTCATTTAACAAGGAATTTTGGAACAAACCAGAAATCAAGGAATTCCATGAGACAACATCTTTTATTTTCATTTTGCTGAAGACCCGAGTCACATCTTCGGTGTTTTGGCACTTTGCATACATTGTAATCAAACCATTACCCACGAAAGAATTCATCTGCATGGAGGTTTTTATTGTTAGAGCATGGATCTGTCGACCCATTTCAAGATTCTGTACATTAGCACATGCAAAGAAAGCAGTGGTAAAACATGACTGACTTGGAAGCAGTCCAAATCTATGCAGTTCAGCCAACAGCCCCAATGCTTCCCTATTTCTTCCATGATGAGCATAACCAGCAATCATAGTTCCCCAAGATGCGATATTTCGGGACGGCATCCTGCTGAAACAGTCATCTGCTTCTTTGATCATCCCATTCTTCATATATCCAGCAAGCATTGCATTCCATGTGATCACACTTGGCTCTGATATCTGATTAAAGACACATCTTGCATCTTGAATCTTGCCATTGTCAGCGTATGCAGTAAGCATAGCTGTTTGAGTAGACGTTGTATGCACGGGCGCTGCCTGAAACAAAGCAACAGCTTCTTCCAGTTTACCATTTTGGGAAAGTGCGGAAATCATGGTAGTCCACGTGAAGTCATTCCTCTCAGGCATCGCAGCAAAAAACTTCCTAGCAATGTCCAACTTCCCACAACGAGTATAACTATCCAAAATGGCTGTCCCAACGACGACATCCAATTCAAGATTGAGTTTTAAGGCCAGTGTTCTCAGAATTTCAAGAAGCCCCACATTGTTCAATCCACACACGGCTGTGACTGCAACAACTAAACTGAACTGATCCGGAATCACTCCCACCTGACGCATCTTGCAGAAGAGCAACCACGCTTCAGAATGATTACTACACTGTGCATAACCTGATATCATGACCGACCAAGACATCAGATTTCTTTCGGGCATCTGATCAAAAAGCACCCGTGCCTCGGAAAGCTGGTATACATGGCAGTATCCCGTAATCATAGTATTCCAAGATGCGACATCCCTCACAGGCATCTCCGAAAACAGCCTGCGTGCCGAACCAATGTCACCATTCTGCAAGTACCCACTAACCATCGCATTCCAAGAAACCACATTTCTCACCGGCATTTGCTCGAACACGCGACGAGCGCAATCGACCTGTCCGTTCTTGGCGTAGCAAGTGATCATGGCAGTCCAGGACCGCACGTCCTTGCCAGCATACGCATCGAACAGCCCCCTCGCCTCCTCCACGCAACCATTCAGAGCATAACCATTGATCATAGAGTTCCAAGACACCGAATCTCTCTGAACCATTTCATCGAACACCTTCCGTGCCTCCCCCACGCGCCCATCGCGGGCGAGGCGGCCTATCATCACGTTGCAAGAAAAAAGGTCGCCGGCGGGGCTCGCCGGGAGCGGCACCGCCGCCGAAGCGGATAAAGTCCGGCAGAGCCGACGGGAAGGAGGGGGAATCAGACGGCCGGGGCATTGTAAGAGACGAAGCATTCAGCGATACAAAACGACGATAAAGATGACTGCTTTTGTTGACGGTTGATGCAAAGATGGGACTTTTTCGCCGGAAAATGGATGGAACAAGGAGCAGGGGATGATGCCGAGCTCGTAGAATTGGCGGGGAAGAGGAGGGTTGGAGACGGCGAACGAATGAGAGCTTTTCGGGGTCGTCGGAGGTGGTTGCCGGTGTGCGGCGGAGGCGGCGCCAGATTTGAAAGTTGGAACTTGCAAGCCGGTTAAGTAAAATGAGGATTTGATAATTCTAGTTTTTCTTTATTTATTTACCTATTACTGTTTTGTTGTGATTCTGCTTAAACTTATTTATTTATTAATTACATAAAGAATATATGATATTATATAACATAATTTGGTTTCTTACCCTTTGAAGTGTTTGCTCAAAGAATAAATAAAATCTGTTTCTTGTTTAAATTACGTAAGATGATGTTGCAAGGGCTGTGGGGACGACGATTAATCTTGGCTACTTTTGAAAGTCTAACTGTGTTTTTTTTTTCTTTTTTGAAACCCTAACTGTGTTAGTAAACCTGGAATAGGGAAATTTTTAGCCATGAGTCACCGCTTAAGCAGTAAAAAGAAGCGTCATTCCTTTGCTGCCACTTGACCATGCCTGTTACCACTCCTGATCAAGCTGCAACTAATTATTATTATTTTTAATTTAATAATAGTTACCCCTTTTATGCCAAGGAACAAGTGACGGTGAAATATTCGAAAAATGGCTCTCCACATTGGTAACAGTTAGAACTTAAAAGAAAATTGAACTTGCTTACTGTACACCTAACAGCCGTCCAGTGTAAACGTACTTCATGATTCATGATGGTAATTATAACTCTAAAATGGAATCCACTTATGAGGCTGCATGTTAAGGTCAGCCTTCTTGCCGATCTAAACCACCGCGGAAGGGCTTTCTACCACCACAAGACCGGACACAAATGTAACTTTCGAAGCAACATCCCCGAATGACATCAAATACATAAATAAGATAAGCCATTCATTACTCGCACAAACAGAGAGATAAATCAAGTAACCGGTGAAAGCTTAGCCAGATAATTTCACCAGCATCCAACTAAGCCTCTCATCCAAAATATTGCTCGCATCATCCAAAAGTTCTTCCCCAAATAAATACACATGATATACTTCTATGTACACAGTAGGCAATCAAGAAGTCATGCGTTGCAAGTAGAGATGATTAACTATAATTTGCTGCAAACCGTCCACAAATCAAACCCACACAAAAAAGGCATTTGTGTATCTTTTAAATGTTCATTCAGTTCAATACAAAGTACAATTCCTCTTCAATTGGAAATCTTTACCCATTTGGAAATTTATTTATCAGTCCGCAGTCCAGCTTTGCTCCACAATCTCACGTACTCTGCGATTGTATTCCCGCTTATTCTCACTGAACATGCGAGCTGCTTCTGAATTTGCTGGTGAATTTGGATTTGGATCACAAAGCAATGACTGCAAATATAATCAGCACCAAAGTACACATTAGAAGACATGCATTTCTCAACAAAAGACGTCAAGTTGCATCTAAATAATAACTTTCACATGGAAATTTTCTACTAATTATAAATAAACGTACAAAACCGCTTGCTAAATTACTAATACATATTAAATAAGGCGATCACTGTCATTCAGCTTATTGAAAAAAAAGGTACAATATTATCAAGCTCACCACAGGATTCCGTCAAATCCAATTCACAAAAGGAAAGCCAAAAGAAAAATTCAACAATTTCAAAGTTAGGCATTAATTGATTAAGCCTCAGTAAAACACCATTAATATTTATGGGCTAAACTAAATAATCCCATAATATTTCAAGTCTTGTCTTTGTGGAAACAAGATTGTTTGAATAGGCCTAATAACTGGTCTGCTAGGTGAAGTAAAATAGACTTACTCCTAGACAACATTTTGATTTTACTTTAATTGCCAACATAGACATATAAGCACAACCCATAAAATTAAAAATGTGGTGACGATGGTAATTGTCAGATAATAAGAGCATTTTAGTGGAAGCTCCATGCAGATCACCAACAAAAGTTTGGAACTGTTGCAACAAATCCATCTGCAGAAACTCAGGCAGGTAAAAGTAAAATAAGTGCTGTCTATTTTTGATTTTCGCCTCAAAAGAGTAAATAAACTATAGACTGATAACTAAAGGGCGAGATTGATAGTGGTAGAATAGGCCTTAAATATAGTAAACGCTTTTTGGTCATGGTAAGAAAGATAGTGATAAAACACTGAACACAAGGTGGTCACACCATTCTATCTACAGTGTCAAGAGAATCAAACGACGGCAATTCATAACCACATAAATCCATAATGGCTACGGCAGGAGAAGTACCTGGATGGAAGTCAGTATGGCAGCCACATCATATATTGGACTCCACTGGTTTTGCAGGATGTCCAAACAAATACTTCCATCTGCATAAACTGGAAAATGAACCAAACAGGTTATCATAACATATGCAACAAAAGAAATCCCAAGATGTCCAAAATGCGGCAAGGTCCAAAGATTTCAAAACAAACTGTTTACAAAGTATAATTTATACAGAAGAATTAAATGAAACAAGGCACAGTACACTAGATATTGCTGAGTCAGCAGTTAGGACATAAAACTTACTATTTGGATGGAACATCCGAGAAACAAATCTAACAGTCGGTGGTTTGTTAGGATAATCTTCAGTAAACTGAAGTGTCAGCTTGAACGTACCTAACAGCCAGAAAAAGGGTACATAACAGGTTAAAAGAGAAGTGGAAACGCTATGACATCATGTGAACAGACTAGTGATACACCAACTTCATAGCATTATAGAAAACTACTTAACCATACTCACATGAATTCACAAATGCCTTGCATCTCAAATGACAACACAAAAGGAAAGAGAAAAAAGCTAAACACCACAGATGGTTCGGCATAACCAAAACAAATGCACATTGTAAACTTACAGTTAATTAGCAAGGTCCATAAAATTTCACACACACAATTCTTTTCTGTGGTAAGTGATTCACATCCTAACAACCACACACTATTCACCTTCTTGGAACAAATCAAGATAGCCACAAAGTGGTAAACAAGAAAGAGAGGTCATCTACAACAATGATTGAGTTTCTAGAAAAATGGTTCTAAATAATCTGCAACTAGCGCTATGAATCTACAATTACAATGATAATTTTCCAAGAAAGCGAAAATATATAGAAAATCATTAAACCTTGGAAAGATTTTTATGGTACAACAACGTTTCAACTGATGCATAATTAAGCATGGTATTCCAAAAAAGAACACATACAATTACAATATAATATATAATATAGGCAGATAATAGACAGATATTGAGGTGGTCTCCTATGAGCAGCCTTTATTTCATGAGCAGGCAACTTCCAAAAAAAAACCACCATTACTTATTGATACGTATGTATTGGCATCATGGGAGTCTTTGTCCAAAAAATTTGTAATTTGTAATTACGTGGATACTATTTTAGGATCCATTTTAATAAACCTTTGGATATCAAACATGTTCTACTTTTTAAATAAACGCAATTTTCAAGAACCAAAATGGAAGTATGTTACACATACCTCCATCCCAAGGAGTATCATCCGGGCTGCATTTGAAATCACATGAAAGCTATCAGTTGTTTGTGATATTACATTCTTAAAGCATACAAAATGTGTCGGTAAATAGAGAATGAAAAATAAAGTATTTCAAGCCTACCCAAATATTACAGCATTCCATAGCATAATGTTGTTGTCTTGCGGGGCACCACTAATTCCTGCAGGTGGATCCTGCTGCAATCTCTTAAAATCTCTCATCAGCCTCTTCCTAGCAGGTGTTGACATGCTCCCAGTTCTCAACTATGGATAATGGCAAAATAAATGAACAAGTTCAGCTATTTCACATATATACAATAATAAATCCCCATTCTGAGGGGGCTACCCAAACAATCGTGGTTATTGAAAGCTGTAAGGATGGACATCCACGAACTAACTTTAAAAAAGGCTCAAAAGCCTGAAAACTTTTCAAAGACACAAGAGCAGCTTACAACTTTGCTTCAATAAAATAAACATCAGTATAAAAAGAAGGTCAAAAATGTCAAAACCGGAAACAAAACGCGGTCAAAAAAAGGGACAAAATGATGTCTCCAGTAGAACATGGTATGAAATAAGAGGACACCAGAGAAGACAGGAAGTTGAACAAGTTCGATAATCAGTTTTCCTTTAAAAATGTCAAAAAAAGGGGCCATTCAACTACTCTAAAATGACCAATGAGTACAAAATAAGTAATTAATCAATAGCAAAACTGGTATATACCTAGAAAACAAATCACATAGTTTCACCAAGCAACAGAACATGTTCAAAAGGAAAATAACCAATCGTCAAACACATGAATATGAACACAGAAGATTTAGAAAAACGCCAAAAATTGATTAGAAACATGCACAACCTACATAATAAGCTATACTTTGTTAAAACCTAGCCCGTGAAAGCCCAATCGCAGAATAAAACTATGCCTCCGAACAACAACAAACATGAGGAAATAAAATTTCTTCATTGATCAAGACTTTGGCACGCTAAGCACAAAGAAAAGTCAAAATCATCCACCGACCAGAGAACCAATCCGACCATGCGCCCAGCAACCGTCAGAATACATATTGATTTCACCAAACACCGAACACACATCACACACGAAAAAGGAAGAACAACAACCGATCACCAACAGAAATCATTATTCCAGACACCAATCGAACAAGCAGCCTCGCGACAGATAACCACCCCAACAGCACAATGACTCCAAGGACACCAGAACGCAATGACCACCAACACGCACAAAAATTATATCAAAAGGATGGGAATCGAGAGGAGAGCAAGAGCTGTACCCGAGAAGGAAGAGGGGGATCAGAGGGGGGGTGATGGGAGGGCAGGCAAGGGGACGGGGGAACTAGGGTTTTCGTGGGGTATCGATTTGGGCGAGGAGGACTTGGGGGAGGAGGGTAGAGAGGGAACGTATAAATATGATGGGCCTCATCCTTTTCCTACTTTTCATGGACTTGGGCTTTTGTTACGTGGGCCGGCTCTGGATTCGTGGTAAGTGCTTCCCTTTTATTATAAACCGGCTAATCTCCAAAAATTGTTAATTAAAGTTGAGATCTAGCCCTAATTGTGATCACATGGTAATTATTTTTTCCAGTCAGAAAAATTTACCCTATTATTATCATTATCCCACCCTCATGAAAAGCTAAAATATTCGTATTAAATTTAAAGGATACAAATGTATCTACACTAGTTGTTGATTCTAATTTTTTTTTATATTTATGATACCTTTACTTTTATACTAAGAGCTTGGCAGCAGGGTGGTCGACTAATTTATCATTTTATTTAATTATTTTAAATTAAATTAAATTAAAATAATTAAATATTTGCATTATTGTTTTTCAAAATGATAAAATATAATAAACTCAATTGACCTTTTTTAATTTAAAATGACGGATTATTATGTTTTACTTATTTGCAATTTTATTGAAGGTAATTTTTTATTTTTGAAAGTAAAAATATATCTATATTGGATTATATAAATAAAAAATAGTGTTATTACTGTGTTTAATTAATATTTTATATTATTTTTTTTAAGATTTGTTTAACGTGTATATATATAATGCAAGTGGCATCAAATTTCTGGTTTTGGTAAGTGTCGTGTGTTGCCAAAAAATTGTTTGTTTCAAATCACAATTTATAGATTGTTAATTATTTATTGTCAGCTAAAACAATAAAAAAATATTTAAGACGATCAAGAAAGTGATAAATGGTGCTTTTAACCATGCCATAACCCTAGAAGAGTATATATTCTTGATAAATATGATTTGTTAATGAATATTAGATTTGAAAATATTTCTTATTTTAGGATTTTATAATTTACCCACCCGAACAGGAAATGAAGAGCTGGTACTAGGTGCAAAGTGATACAGTTATTTATAAATGGTTTGTGTCCAAGTACAATTTGATAGTCCTGCAAATTAGAAGTCTTTGCCAAATTAGATATCGATTAGAACTTTCATGTTCCTCTATGTAGTCAAGCTTTCGTAGTTAAACCTGCCGCATGAATATGGAACTGGACGCTAGTTTATAAGCAAAAAAAGAGGAGGAAAAGATAGAGAAAGCCATTGTTTGGACTATAAATCAGGAGCTCTCGGGTATTTGCTGAGACAGGTGGTGTTTAATTTCTGAAAATGAATATTGCAAAAACGAAAATTTCGTACGATTTTTGCAAAAGTTTTTTTTAAAAAAAATAAAACGCGGAGAAGATAAAACGCCAATGCTTATGATATTTCTGGGAATAGGTTTACCGGACACGCCACGCTGACGAAATACCAAATGTGATGTTTGACATGAACCCAGATCAAGATCGACCACCAAGTTCAATGCTCTTGGTTTGGGCTATTCACCAACTGCACTTGACAGAAACAGCAAAGGAGGCCCTCTTTTACGGCAGACTTACAAAGTTGATGGAAGTTCATATACAGTGGCCTTTGACGACAGGGCATCCATCCAATGTATGGATTGGTCTAATTTATTTTAGGCAGTTTGTAATATATATGATGAAGAAAGGACCAGAAATATATAAAAACAAGAAGATCGATGAATGACTTCATCCAATAACAAGTACCCACATACCAATTCATCATCAACTATATATATATATGAATGAATATTAAACCGCAGCAATTTGCAAGCTTGGGGGGTTGGTTTTGTACCTCACTGACACCAGCTGTTAAAGTGGAAGCTGAGATTCTCTCACGGGCATTTTGTCGAACGCTGTCGAGGAGTGAGCGAGACCCAGCTGGATCTCTTTTCTACCTTTTACCTCCGGCCTTTGGGATGGTCTGTCCCTACCTCACGTGCGTCCACGTGGTGGGTGCCAGTTGGGTCGAATTTATACTTAAAATTAATTTCATTTTTTATTTTTTAGTTTAATTTGAAATTAAGAAAATTTAAAATGAGTTAAGTTTGGGTTGATTGGCAGTCACAGCCAACTTAAATGTTTTATTTATATATTTTTACTGAGTTTATAATTAAATTAATTTTAAAGGATTAAACAGCTTATTATTATATAAATTATAATATGATAAATTTAAATAGTACTTATTTTATGTGAAAAATCGTATATGAATTTGTTAAAAAATAATATTAATTATGCATAATGATGAGTTTTGATTCAAGTCTAGGCTGTTTAATTTAAATTCAAATTAAATTTGGTAAAGTTCTTTACACTATAAGCATATCATAGGTTTAATTTTTTTTTTTTTGCTTTATGAGTTAACTTCATTTTATGGTTTTTCAAGTCAAATTTTATGAATGACTTTACATTGATAAATTTTATAATTAATTTTCTAAATCTCTCAAAGTTTTTGAGTTAAGTAAAAAATATTTTTACAAAGGATTATTTTTTTATTTTGATATATCATTCTACTTATTAGATTGAAAAATTATTATAAATTATTCTGAGTTAGTTTAGAGTCAACTCCACTCCATAATCTACCTTAAAGTTGGCACACTAATAAGGATCGAGCGATATGAAAGATAAAAGGTAAGTCGAGTTCAACTTCTGAATTTTTAAACTATGGTCGACTTCAAATAGAGTCAATTCCACTCTATAGCCTATCGAGTTGAATCCAATTTTCGAGTTTTTGAAATAGGAAGTAAAAAAGTTTACAAGTTATTGTCCTCTAAATTATAAATATGTAAAGGATCATGATATTCATAAGAAACTCTTGTTAGAGAACGTTTTTTTTTTTGGCAAGATAAAGAACTTTGTGAGATCCACACGCAAACATGTGAACTTTATTGACATTTAATATAATCTTGTGGGCGCAACAAACCAACGTAGCTAAATATATAGGCAATACATGAATCTCAATGTAAACTCATTAATTACATATATTGATTTCATGTGAATTGGTTACTTGTATTTTATATATCATTATTGATAGAAGAGACTTTTCAAAAGTTAGAAGAACAAGAAAAAAAAGCAAACTTCACCCCTTATTTTTTCAACAACAAACCTCATCCTTTGATGTATGCAAATATAAACCAGTTGACAAAGAAATTTCTAACGATTTACATGTTTTCTGTTTTAGGCTAATGCTTTGCATATTTTTTGTGCTTCTAAGCGAGAAAATTTCAAATATGTTTAGTCTTTGAGCGACACTTGAAAACTCTGTACAATCTACTCCAGAATAATTTTTATTAACATTTAAAAGTAAATGAAAAGGGGACAAAAATGCTGTAAACTCTATGCTTATATATAATAATTACTACATTTTTTTGTTCGAAAATTAAGTATTCAACATTTATATTCATCATGTTCACTTACCTTTTCTGAGTAATTATATTAGAAAAATATTGAAGTGCCCATCTCTATATGTCTTAATTGAATTTGGTTAATCCATGCAGTGATAAAAACTATACAATTATTTTTTTACTTGTAGACAATAAAGAATTTTTTTTTATCATAGCTTATAATAAGAGAAGAGATAATTGCAATTTTGACATCGTGTCATCTAGTGACTTACATAAATTTAATTAAAAAGCTGTTAGGCATTACAAAACTAATCCAGGAAGGCTCGACAATAAAAGACTTTTAAGGAAACCGGCTTTATAATAAGATTATGTACAGCACATAGAAAAAGTTTACATGCATCAAACTTTTTTTGTAAAATATAAATAAAATTAGGAACATCAAAGATCTGTACACAAATAGTACACAAGTAAATTGATGCCATTTACAGTTTATTATATATACTAGCAAGTTGCAAAGTGGACATCTATATCTTTTATTTTTGTAATAATGTTTTTATTTATGTTTCCGGGCAAGATTCTTTATCCTCAATCTGCCAACTTATATATTTTTAATACATGTTAATACCCACAAAAAATGCATCTTAGGGAGCTCTCCTTTAATGGGTTTTAGATTCCTTTATTATTATCCATCTAAAATGAATTTACACAGCAACACTACCTTCTTTATAAATCTGGTTCAAGAGTTGCAACTGGGTCTGGTTGAATATATTCATTAGGAATCCTCCTTGTGCTTTTTTTCTTATTCTTTTGAGCTTTGACTATGATCTAGACTTCAATTACGCCCGCACAATCTAGGAATATTGAGAATGAATTCACATATAAAGGGAAAGAGCTGGCACAGGAATGAACACTTCAATAAAATTAGATGGAAAGTCAATTTTTGTATGTCAACTTTTCATATTAGTTTTATTCACACGTTAGGTGAATTAGACGAGAGAAAAAAATGGTTTGAGCATTTTGGTACTAGTTAGGATTTTTGTCTCGGCCCTTTTTTATTTATTTAATAACCTTTGATTCTTAATACAGGTAATAAATATTAGATTTATCACATATCGGTCATAGATGATATTTGTGACTTGTATATAAAGTAATTAAAAAACCTTATTCTTTAAGTTAGTTTTTGGATGAAAAAAACTTATGAATTAAAAGAGATCGTGAGTCTTATTGTACGTTTTTTATTTTGTTTCAAGTCTTTTTTAAGGGCCTAACAATGGTATCAGACACCTGATGACATAAAAAAAGTTTAAAAAAGTTTATCAGACACCTGATGACGTAAAGAAAGTTTAAAAAAGTTTATCAGACACCTAATGACGTAAAGAAAGTTTATCAAACACCTGATGACGTAAAGAAAGTTTATAAGATGATGATATATGAGTTTCATTTGATAAAAAGGAGATTGTCGGACGATAGTAATTTTGAATATCTCGATGTGTGAACAGGAGATTGTTTAATTTATTTTATATCGATCGTGGATAGTAAACTTCACATATAGCAAGGCGATCAAAGATAAACTCTCAAAAACAAGTTCTATTATTCTTAAAGAAAAACATAAACTCAATAAAAAGTTGTCGTGCATAATATACCCATAAGGTTTATAGATGACTTTAAGTGCAAACCTACTGATTTGTAAGAGGCCCGTATGAATAACCTATCCTCAACCAACTTCAAAGATTTGATTTATATACGAGAGAGGTCTGCATGAAATGCCAAGAGCTTTTTTAGATGAATGGAATGAACGTGCAAGACTGAGTTCTAAGAGACCTGCGGAACGTTGATTGGTAAAATGAATGTATATCATTAATATTATATTATATATTATATAGATAATCATGCCAAGAAACCCACAGGTTACCCAATTAAGATAATCTCACGTCCTTAAGATATTGCATGGATATCAGCCACGGGTGTCTCTCTAAGCTCACGTCCTTGAGATATTGCATGGATATCAGCCACGGGTGTCTCTCTACCATAGGATTTATCTTTTTGATTCTTTATCATTTCATTATTTTGTACAGATATAAGTCCACATTGAGTTTATATATTAAATTATTTTATCTATTTATACAATGTTTACAATTTTCTTCTCTACACCCGTACACTAGCTCCACACCATACAGTTGACCTAAAGTAATTTTATTTTATTTTCTTTATTCATATTATGTGTTTGTTTGGTATTTTTATTTATTATTAATTCATGGTGTTATTACTTCGTTTTAATTGTTAGGCTAACATGATTATTATTATTTCTAATTTTTATTAATTTTTATTAATCTCTTTTTTCTTCATTGGTACATGCTTGGTAATTTTAATCCATCAATATAAGATGTTATTACTTTTTTTAATTTTAATACGAATTTTAATATAATATTTAGATTAACTACTTCTTAAGTAATTTCCATTCAAATATATGTTTATTTTTTATTTTTATAATTGCAATTTGTTATTTTGTTTTAGTAAAATGACTTTGCTTATATTTTAATATATTTTTTTCAAATATTTTCAATTTTTTTATCCAACAAGTAGAATAGTCATTCTATTTTTCAACCCATGAAGGTATTTTTTATTTGTTTTATTTGAATTTTAGTTTTTCAAACTATAAATATAATTATAAATTATGACTTGTATATTTGATTTATTCATGAATAGGATTTTAATTTATATTGGATTTACTTTAACATTATTACATATTAAATGTATTCAAATTTTTTATTTCGATTTATATTTTTTAATTGAATTAACTTAAACTCTCTATATTCTATCGGGATCCCATGGCTTTGATCAGTACCAGAAACTGATGCAAGTATTATCTTCTATGGAGTCATTATGAACATTTTTATTAAATTTTTATCTGAATAATCTTTGCATTTAAAATTTTAAATAAATAATTATTTATTTTTTTTTACACCAACAATATTATATGCCCGTGTCTCTTTTATCTCTCTTCCCCTCTCTTCTGTCTTTTAATATCATGTGCTTTTTGGATTGGTTTTTACCTATGTTTATTTAAATCACAATCATGTTATTTACATCAACGGTATATAATAATAGATAAAATTTTGTATATACGATCATCTGTAGGCACATTTTTTAAATGTAGACTTTGTAAATTTCAACTAAGAGCCATTATTTAGTGGTTCACATTGAGTAGTCATTTATTGAAATATTCATCATTACCCAGTATAACTCCTCAATTTAAACTCTTAAGATAAAAAATTAACTAAGTTCAAAAAGTTTGCATTTAAAAAGTTTCAACTCTACTGGTGAGGGCGCAGCAGTGG
>JAVDBV010000025.1:0-19156 GCA_032619315.1 Piper longum
ACGACCCGGATCGCACAACACAAAATTCGCATCAAAAGCAATACCTCAAAGATGAATCTGTCGAGCAAGAACCGCACGGAGAGGAAGAGAAAAGCGAAGAAAGGAAGAACCACAAAGTCTGCATACAGCGGGAACGACTCCTCCTCCCATCCAATGGAACTCATTTCCGGGTCAAACCCAACACCTCTCCCCGACCGCCACCCCCGAACAAGCACAAACAAGATCTGGAATCACCAGTGGATCAAGAAAGGTTGGATCTTTGCGATCAGAGACGGAGTTTTTGGTCGGAAAAAAATTAGAAATCGGCTCTTCGGAAGGAAAAATGCTACTCCGCATGATAAGCATATTTTTTAATCCAGAATTTTTTGTTTTCTTTTTTTTTTAATGGAATTTGATAAGTGTGTGATTTATGAAATTTTTACGGCTAGGATTAATTTGTGAAGTGGTGGTGATCATCAATTAGTAAGGTTATGAATGTGTTAATCGTATGTTTGTATAATAATAAGGTTGCCAATTTGATGAGACAATCATTGAAAAATCATTTATAAACTTCCTAGATCTAATTTTGGTGTTATATTTATATATATATATATATAAATATAACACCAAAATTAGATCTAGGAAGTTTATAAATGATTTTTCAATGATTGTCTCATCAAATTGGCAACCTTATTATTATACAAACATACGATTAACACATTCATAACCTTACTAATTGATGATCACCACCACTTCACAAATTAATCCTAGCCGTAAAAATTTCATAAATCACACACTTATCAAATTCCATTAAAAAAAAAAGAAAACAAAAAATTCTGGATTAAAAAATATGCTTATCATGCGGAGTAGCATTTTTCCTTCCGAAGAGCCGATTTCTAATTTTTTTCCGACCAAAAACTCCGTCTCTGATCGCAAAGATCCAACCTTTCTTGATCCACTGGTGATTCCAGATCTTGTTTGTGCTTGTTCGGGGGTGGCGGTCGGGGAGAGGTGTTGGGTTTGACCCGGAAATGAGTTCCATTGGATGGGAGGAGGAGTCGTTCCCGCTGTATGCAGACTTTGTGGTTCTTCCTTTCTTCGCTTTTCTCTTCCTCTCCGTGCGGTTCTTGCTCGACAGATTCATCTTTGAGGTATTGCTTTTGATGCGAATTTTGTGTTGTGCGATCCGGGTCGTTGTTTTTGGCTCTAAAGATGGTGTTTTTTTGGGCTGCTTTTGGTCAATTTTGCGTGTGGATGTGGATGATGTATGTCATCTTCTTTTTGTTGTGTAAAGGTGCAGAATTTTGGTGCTGTTCTAGTTGCGTGCTAGCTGAATAAGTTGGTTATTAGTTAGTTGTATGATTTTCTTATGCAGAGATTGAATGATTAGCTTGTTCTTCAAGTCATGTCATTTGGTGCCTTTTTTGCGTACCTTAAAGTACTTTCATTTGTCACATGTATTAATTTTTTTTAGCTTGAGGTTTTGTGGAGTGCTTGAGACTTTCCAGGGGTGGTGATGGGTTCTGGTATCACAGATAAAATGATTAAGCGCCTATATATTTAACTTTAGCTTATTGGTTACTATTGGTTGATGTGTAATTTGGTCTCTGAATTGATATGACCTCAGTGGGTTTATTTGCTGGAGATGATCAACTGAGGTATCTTCTTTCTGATTACATTGTTTTTAGCTGTCACCATTTGTAATCTTTGGATATTTTACGTAAAATTATATATAAAATTACTGATTACTTTCCAATGGGCTTATTCAAATTTTGTCAATGTGAGCCAGACTGTTTTGCTGATGATTCTTCATTAGTAAGTGCATTTTTCTTTTTTGATGTTAACTACCAAAATTTGCATAGTAAACAATCATTCTTCTCCTTAATGTAAGAAAATCTCACTCCTAAACTGAATGCACATTCGGAATTTAGGATGCTTAAAATATAGCGCCATCAAAGCTTAAACCTACGTGCTTGTTAACCAAAAATGTCATGAAATATTTAAATAAGATAGATTGGAGGTAGGCTTTTCATAAAACTCTTTGACTTTTTTACGTTGGTGATTTATATGTTAGACTTGAACGCCCTCCTTTTCAATCCTTGAGCACGGGCTGAATTGTTTTTTAGTTGACGTGGCATGTTGTTTTCGTAACCTTTCTACTGAAAACATATTGCAGGCCTCCTATTTGGTTGGCTAATTGTGTTGAGTTGATTGCACTTGTGACATGAGCACTGCAACTTATCTAGGGTTCTTATATCCTGGGAAGTGGTGGATGATAATGATGTTATATTTGGGCATGCTAATTTATATGTGCAATTGCTCTATGCATTTACTGAAGTTTATATGTGCAATTGCTCTATGCATTTACTAAAAATGTTAGAGAAATAATTCAAACTCTTTTATACTGATTCAGAAAGTGGGAAGGCGGTTGCTTACAGAAAATGGCCAAGTGGAGGAAAGCTCTGTTTTTGAAAAGAGAAAAAAGCTGAGAAAATTCAAGGAATCTGCATGGAAATGTATTTACTATCTTTCAGCCGAACTCTTGGCTCTGTATGTTACTTACAAAGAACCATGGTTTACAGACACAAAAAATTTTTGGGTTGGACCAGGGCAGCAGGTCTGGCCCGATCAGAAAATAAAGTAAGCGACCTGTGTTCTTTTTATGTACTATTATGAACGTAAGAGCACAATTTATTTTTACATCCTTGTAAGTTGCTATTTTTACTTACTTTGTGGTGTTGAGATTTGAGAATAATCTGTTTGCCATTGATAACTAATGTTCTTTGTTTGAAAGATAACAACATTATATGTACCTGGACCATTGGTTTGTGCATAACACACGGCAGCATTTTCCTCTGCCTTTTTCAACATCATACTTGTTTTCTCTTCACCATTATGAAATGGTAACAAGTTGTTTGATTTGTATAAGGAATGCCACAACAACACTAAAGACTAAGAAAATTTTCATTTGTAAAATTTTTGAACTGTGATTGCTCCAACGGCTTAGTCAAGCACATTGTACTGTAAAACGTATTTGCCCTATTATCTGTAAACAGTCAAGGTTCATGCATAGTTGTCTGTATACACTAATTCTGTATTCGTATGCTCTCTAGCACATCCTGATTATTGCTTAGACTTGATGCAGTAAACTTTCGTAATATCCGAAATGTTGTTTTCATAAATTCATAAAGCATGTTTGAGAAGTCATAAATGATTGTGTAAGGTGAATATGATATTTAGTTAACATGTTTAGTCACACTGTTTTCTTAGATTAAAATTGAAGGGCTTGTACATGTACACTGGTGGATTCTACACCTACTCCATATTTGCTTTGATTTTCTGGGAAACAAGGAGAGCTGACTTTGGGGTCTCGATGGGACATCATGTGGCCACTCTTATTCTGATTGTGCTATCCTATATATTCAGGTTTCTTCTATTTGCAGAGGTTTTCTTTTTAAATTTGTTCAAAACACCAATGGTTCGACTTCAAATTATTTGTCTTCTATTGCAGGTTTGCTCGTGTTGGTTCTGTTGTTCTGGCTCTTCATGATGCAAGCGATGTATTTTTGGAAGTTGGGAAGATGACCAAATATGGAGGATATGAGACAGTTGCAAGTACTAGTTTTGTTCTCTTTGCTTTGTCATGGGTTATACTTCGTCTCATCTATTATCCATTCTGGATCATCAGAAGTACCAGGTCAGTGCATAAGCTGAGTACTTGCAATGTTAACTATTTATGTTATGCTAGTTTATTAATAACTTCTCTGTAGTCGAAGAAGTTCTGCATTAACAGATAACTTTACCGTTCACATACTAACTCCTGGAATTTTTTTACAGCTATGAAGTCCTTCTGACTCTGGATAAGGACAAGCACCCTCTGGAGGGACCCATATATTATTATACATTTAACACTCTTCTCGTTTGTTTGCTTGTTCTTCACATATATTGGTGGGTGCTGATATTCCGAATGTTGGTTAAGCAAGTTCAAGCGAGAGGCCAGATTAGTGATGATGTTCGATCTGGTACATTTCTCTTAAGAATATTATGAGTTTATAAACATATATTAAGAAATAGGTCTAATTCACAAAATTTTTTGCTTCCTTCAAGCCATCAGATTGTTAATGTTAGATTATAAGAATATGTTCAACTTATTCTGCTGTAAGTGCTTCCAGATGTATGCATATCTACTCAGCAATTCCCTCAAAAATGACAGATTAAAGGAGAATGTTGAAACCAAAAATTCTTACGAGTGCAATACCTTGAATGGGGATATTGAACTTAATGCTCTGAATGGGGCACTGGGTATTCTTTGCCTTCATATGAAGATGTCAGGCATTTTATGCAAATTCCCTTGTGTTATTGCCTGGCAATTTTTGCCATATAAGTTGATGGATTACTTTGATTAAAGGCTAGATAGTTAAGATTTTTAATTGATTGGTAGCAACTTGCTGTTAAACAGATGATTATATATATATGATGATGTTCTTTATAGTGTGGTTAGTGGAAATGTTGGGGAAAAGACTAAATATTTCATGCACGCCAATCTGCCCTGTCTTGAACTTTTGGTCTTCTTTCTCTCATTTGAAAAGCTGCTTTTGTGTTTTGTAGATTCTGAGGACGAGGATGAATGAACAACTTATGTGTGAGGTCATCCCTCTCTGAATGTCTTAACTTTTCAAGGTTCATTTTGATTGGTGGATGACAACTCATTCTATTCTCTATTTATTAGGACGCAGGAAAAATCTTTGCATGTAGAAGTGTCTCACATTGGAGGGCATCTAAGCTCTTGCGACTTGACGCTATTCTTCTGGATCTTGTATATTGTTCATCTGTAGAGGTTGTGCAGCTCCTGACTAAATTATTATTCTTGCAATAATTATTTCCATTTTTCAATTTCTCTGGAACGCTTGAAGAACTGAACTAGAATATTAGTCCTGAGAGTTGAGTTAAGGCATTGTCTAATTTATTTTACATTGGCATAATCAAGATGCTGAAACTATTCTTTGTCTGACAATTTGGAATATTATTGATTCATGTTTAAGTTAACCTTTTTTTCAATCTATAATTATTGATTCACCGTGGAATGAAAACAGAATGTTAATGCTGTCTATTTAGTGTGGTGAGCTTGTCTGTTTTTTGCAGCAGAGCTTGCCGGATGTGGAGAAGTTCTCGTAAATTTTACATTATCCTTTCGAGAGCTTTCTTCCCCTGTTCTCTGATATATTTCGTTGATTATCCTTTGGTCATAAAGGTTCAATGTTTGAGTTGGTTTCGAGAACACTTTATCAAATGGTGCATCCTTCAAAGTTGAAACTTTTTAGAGACCTGTTGAGAGTTTATACAGTGAAGAATTACAGAGTGGGCATTCACGAGTTCATGTGCTTCCTGGGAGTTGCTAATGAGACTATATGATCGACAAGAAACGGGTCGTACAATGACGCGGTAAGAAAGTTACAATGATGCAGTAAGAAAGTTCTTATGATCCAGGAGAAGTAAGGCGTCGGGAGCTCTTTCCAGATCACAAAAAGCTGAAAAAAATTGTCACTTTACACTACAAGACTTGGCATCCCCATTACAGGCGTCAAGTTTGGGAAACATACTGATTGGAGTACTGGGCTCTTCCAGAACAAATTGAATGGATCACGATTTTTTTTTCTTTTTGAAGAATGTCAGGATTATTTGCCGAGTTTGTTTTTGAAAATTTGGAGTTCCTGAGCATTCGACAATTGAGATAAGCTTAAGCTGAAAGGATAAATTGATGTTGGCCAAGCAAGGACCGAGCATTTAAGTCTCCTCAAAGCCAACTTAGAAACTCAAATAGGAACTCGCCAACACATGGGTGTACGAGTACAACGTTTCTAAACGAGTACAACGTGAACAAAGCTATGTTTGGCTCTGGCTTCGATTGATTACAACCCGGTAACAATCACAGAGCAAATGATTTTCAAATAATTTTCGACTTACTTTTGTCTTTTTTTTTTACCCAAAATAAGAAATAATTAGAGAATAGAAAAGCATAAAAACCAAGATAAGAAGTATCTCAATATCTATATCTATATATGCAGGTTACAGCAGATGCTAGAGAAAATATTCAAAAAGCTGGCAAAGGCATAGGACCTTTACATTGAGGCTTAATTGGCATTTCATATTTTAGAAGGATGGGACAAGGCCATAGCCAGGCTCGGCCATGACAGCAGTGGAGAACATCTGATGCACTTCGGCTTCAACATCAGACCTTTTGGCAAATCGGCCTTTGATCCTTGGCCTGGTCTCGGCATAGGCCTTCCTTGACGCATACCTTATTGTCTTCTCAAACCTCCTCGTCTTCCTCTTCTCCCTGTAGCGCAGCACCCTTGCCTCCCTGTCCAAGGGAGAGTACTGCTGCTGCATTTGCAGGGGTGCACCCGAGAAGAGGTCGATGGTTCCCTTCGGAGGCCTGTTGTGTGCGTTGGTGACGTCCGCCATCGCTGCTGCGTCCGGAACCACGCCGGCCTCCATCGACGAGAACGAAATCTGGTGGCAGTACATTTTTTCGGTTGATTAGGAGACAATACGAAAGTGAATTTTGTGGAAGAAAGCGATTATATATATCAACCGTAAGTCGTAACTACTTTTACAAAATGAATCAAGACTATTAAAACAACTTCGTAATATATCATATGTAATCCTTAGATTTTCAAGATCTAATGCCAAGATGAATATCAGGATCATTTGTCACAAATTGAGCCCATAACAAAGAATTAAAACCCACCATATAGGCATCAGAACAAGTCCATTTTGATCATTATGCATACCCTTTTCACCACACCTCACAAATCAAATTAAGATGTCGAACAAACGTATGGACACCAAAAAGAGAAGGTGATCAAGTAAGTAAGTACTCACACTGTGTCCCAATGAACCAGAGTTAGCGTACCCAGCTGCCTTGGAGGCTTCAAACACCAGGTGATCGAGTTGGTAGCTGTTCTGCCTGTGCAGCTCGTTCCCACCCGAGCATTGAACCGGCACAACACTGTCACTCCCATCACTACTCATCATCATCATCATCTTCTTCCCCTCGCCACTATCCCCATATTGCTCATCCTTGCATTGCTGCTGCTGCTGCTGCCGGTTATACTGCTCCTCGGCGGTTGAATTGTACTCCACCAAATCCAGATACTCGTCAACCTCCCTCTGATCATACAAATACCCATTACCACCATCAGGGTTCTCGCCGTTCTTGGCATGGCTCAGCAGCAGCCACGAGTCGGCCTCCTCGTCCTCGACGTCGCCGCCAGCATCGGCGTCGGCGTCGGGGTCGTCCTCCTCCACCATGCAGTCGGCGTTGATGTCGATCACGCCGGGGTGCGGGCCGGCGGGCGGGGAGGCGATGGGGAGGACGGGGACGCGGTGGTGGCGGCGGGCGAGGGGGTTGGCGGAGTGGATGTCGGCGTCGCAGGCGGCGCAAAGGGAGGCGGCGTCGGCTTTGCAGGTGAAGGCCGCCGGGGCCCGCTCGCAGGCCTCGCACACCCACACCCGCTCATGACGGATGGCCACGCGGTTGGCGGCGTGGACCCGCGCGTCGCAGGCAACGCACAGGTAGGCGGAGTCGGCACGGCAGTAGACGGCGCTCGCCGCCGACCGGCACGAGTTGCACGGCCGCGCCCACCCGCCCCTTTCCTTCACCATAGCCAATAGTTCTTTCTCCACTAGCTGCAAGGGTGCAATGACTGTGTATATGTATAAGAATCGGTGCATACCAAGTATGTAGGAGGGTGGAGAATCTATGATTTAACAGTTGGCGGGAAGGGAGAAGGGGTGGTACCCACGGCTTGTGAGGGTGTGGTTGAGAGCTCTCGTGGGGGGGATCCTGTTTTGGCTTTTGGAATCGTGGTGTGGGAGAGGTGATCAGATGATGGTTGATCAGTTTGGAAGCTTTTCCACCTGTGAATGTGGGAGTAGCTAAAGTTAGAACCAGTCCATGGCCACCACTGGTTGGAGATAAGGTTGTGTGCTAAGTTGTATATATTCATTCAATCTTTCCAGAGGCATGGTTTACATGTTGAAGAGATGAAAAGTGCTGTTGTGATTGTAATGGAACAAGGATGCAGCCATGGAAAGTAGCTAGTAGTAATATTGCGTAGAGGTTGTTGGCCTTGCTGGTGGGATTGGGGTGACTATGGCTTCGAGTGTGGTGTAAACTATGCAGCATATACGCCAATGGTCGACCATTCAGAACTTTATATTTTCGTGCAAATGGTCACCTATGTGTTGTTAGGTTGTCCCTCTACTCAGTAAATATATGAAATTATAATTTTATTTTAAATAAAAAATTTAAATTTATAAATTTTATTTGTTGAAAGGAATAAAAATGATGTACGACACTTTTATTCTTGGGTTTTTGGGTTTTTTAGTTTTGAAAAAAAATTGCTGCTGCAAAAGAAGAAAAAAGTTTGTGTAAATTAAAAAAGGTAAATACTTTATTGAGATTCCCTTATAAATGTTAATGACAACTTCACTAAGTTCTTATATTTGTAATCCATAATTCTTTATTTTCTTTCTCATTCAATACCAATTTGTAAAAAGTCCAGTAAATTGGTATTGAAGAGTTTGTTCTCTTACGAATCTATTCTGTATTAAACTTGTGATATAATGATTTGATCTAACCGTTTTCCCCATAGCTTTTTTTTCAAATTTGGGGTTTTTTATGTAAAATTAGTTTGCCTGATTTTTCTATTTATTTGAAACTTCTCATCTTTATATGTTAAAATAGGGGATTTGTATTTAGTTTATTTTGGTTAATCCTAATAAGTCGTATCAGAGCCTAGTTGATTTGTTAGTAGCAAATTTTTTGGTTGGATATTTATTGTCTTCTAGGTGTTCGACGAAATTTCTACGAGCCTAAGTGGTGTGTTTGTGATTTATATTTTAATAAGATGGCTAATGAGAAGCATGTTAAGATGATATCTCTTAAAAGGTCTGGTAATTGGCATTATTGAAAAGAAAAAATGATTAATCATTTATATTCCAAGGATTTGTTTGAACCTATCACAAGTCAGAAACTGGCAGAGGTGACAAATAAAGATGGGAAGAAGTTGGATAGGAAGGCTATATTTGTTTGAAACAATGGGTAGATGAAGTGGTATATCATCATGTTTTTGAATTGACATCTTCAAAAGCGATATGGGATAAACTCCAGGAAGTTTATGAGAGTAATACTGCATGTAACAAGACCCTTTTGATAAAAAAATTAGTGAATTTGAGGTATAAGGATGGAAGTGATATAAGTAAGCATCTCAATGAGATGAAGAGTATTATTACTCAACTTACCAGAATGAACATGACTCTAGATGAGGAATGACAAGTTATTCTGCTCCTCAATACTTTACCAAAAAGTTGGGAAACATTGGTGATCTCTTTGAGCAATGCTGCTCCAAATGGAAAACTCACGATGAACATGGTAATAAGCAATTTACTGAATGAAGAGGTGAGACGAAAATCTCTACCATCTATTGAGTCTCATGCATTAGTGTCAGAAGAGGCAAGATGTAAGTCAAGAAATAAAGACATAAACATAAGGGACAACAGTCGAGGAAGGTCTAAATCAAAAAAGCACTTAAAGTGTTATTTTTGTGACAAGACAGGTCATATAAAAAAGGATTGTTTGAAGCTCAAGAAAGATTTGAAAAAGAAGGACAACAAGGATCAAGTAGAAAGGAATACTAATATTGTATATGAGGAAATGGTGATTCTTTCTAATTGTGGGAATGATTTTTTGACGGCTGATTGTGATGCGAGTTGGGTTGTTGACTCGGGAGCATCGTTCCATGCAACTCTAAGTAGAAATTTCTTTACTACCTATGAATCTTCAGATTTGGGTATAGTGAAGATAAAAAATAGTGATACTTCCAGAATTGTGGGATTTGAAGATGTGCATATCGTAACAAACATGGGTTATAGATTGGTGCTTAAAAATGTCACATATTTCAGATTTGAGGATGAGTTTGTTGTCAACCAAAGTACTTGATAATGAAGGATTTGGTTCACAATTTTTACAAGGTATATGAAAACTTTTGAAAGGTTCTCTTGTTATTGCTAAAGGGAAGAAATGTTATAGTTTGTATAAGACTGAAACGAGTCTAGTTCGAGGGGAGGTTAATATCTCCTCATTTGATTCTACTACTGATTTGTGGCACCATCGATTGGGACACATAAGTGAGAAGGGACTAAAGACATTGAAGAAGCTGAATCTCCTTCCTATGGTCAAGGATATCAAAATTAGTGCTTATGACCATTGTTTGGTTAGGAAACAACGTAGGACATCCTTTGCAAGTACAATTACGAAGAAGTCAAAAATTCTTGAGTTAGTACATACTGATGCGTGTTGGCCATGTATGTAAAATTGCTTGGCGGTTTTATTTATTTTGTTACTTTTATTGATGATACTTATAGAAAGGTGTGGGCTTATGACATGAAAAAGGAATTGATGTATTTTGCATCTTTAAAAATTTCATGTATTGGTAGAAAGAGAGACTTGTAAGCTCTTGAAATGTATTAAAAGTGATAATGGTGGTGAATATTGTTCTGTTGAGTTTGATGAATACTGTATCAAACATGAGATTAGACATGAGAAGGCAATTCCTTATACTCCTCAACACAATGGAGTGGCTGAAAGAATGAAGAGGACCATCTCTGAGATGGTGAGAAGCATTTTGTCTTCAGCTAAGTTGCCTAAAAGCTTCTAGGGTGAAGCCATGAGCACAACTTGTTATTTGATCAACAGATCTCCCACATATGCCTTGGACAGTGACATACCGTAAAGGATTTGGAGTCACAAAAGGTTAATTATTCTCATTTGAGAGTCTTTGGTTGTAAAGCTTTTGCACATGTGCCCAAGGAACAAAGGGCTAAGCTTGACTCTAGAGCCGTTGAATGTATTTTCTGGGATATGGTGACGATAAGTTTGGATACAAACTTTGGGATCCTAAAAATAGAAAATTAATTCAAAGCAGATATGTAGTTTTCAGGGACGATCAAATATTTGAGGACTTTGGCATGACAGAAGTTCCTCAAAAGAAATCTCAAGAAAGCTTGGAAAAGATAAAATGACCTTCAACCTCAACTAGAAGTGAAGAGGCGGTTCAAGATGACACAATTATTTTCCCACATAGTGATGATAACGGTAAGGATGTGGTGTGCGATGATATTTCTAATGAGTTTGTTGATGTTGGACAGGAACAGGTAGATTCTGATCAAGAGCAGCCAACTAATGTGAGAAGATCGACTCGTGAACCAGTTCTATCAACAAGATATTCATCATCAGAATATGTAACAATCACTGAATGTGGAGAACCAGAAAATTTTAGTGAGGTAAAAGCTCATGTAGAAAAGGAGAATTGGTTGACGACAATGTAAGATGAGATGAAATCTTTACATGATAATCACACCTATTAGTTGGTGGATCTTCCTAAGGGGAAGAGGACATTGAAGAACAAATAGGTCTACAGGATAAAGCATGAAGAAAATAACACACAACCAAGGTATAAAGCAAGGTTGGTGGTGAAGGGCTTCGGACAGAAGAAAGGTAAATCTTTCCTCCTGTTGTTAAAATGTCTTCTATTAGAATTGTTCTGGCTTTGGATGCAAGTTTGGATTTGAAAGTTGAACAGTTATATGTGAAGACGACTTTTCTTCATGGAAATCTTGAGGAGACTATATACATGGAGCAACCAGAGGGTTTTAAAGTCAGAGGAAAGGAACATATGGTGTGCAGATTGAAAAAGAGTTTGTATAGTTTGAAGCAAACTCATAGACAGTAGTACAAAAAGTTTAATTCTTATATGGAAAGCAATGGGTAGAAGAAGTCTGTTTCTAATCACTGTGTGTTCATTAAGAGGTTTGATAATTATGACTTTATTATTCTATTGCTTTATGTAAATGACATGTTGATTGTATGATATGATAGGGCCAATATTGCAAGTTTAAAGAAGAATTTGCATAAATTCTTTGCACTGAAAGATTTGGGACTGGCAAAGCAATTCTTGGGAATGTCTATTCGGCTTGACAGAAGAGCTAAAAAGCTTTGGGTGTGTCATAAGAAAGGTACATAAAAAAGTTATTGAAAAAATTCAACATGAAAAATGCAAAGCCAATTGGTGTTCCACTTGGGGGTCACTTCAAGTTGAAAAAAAGTGATTTAAGTGAAAAAGAGATGAAGGAAATGACAAAGGTTCCTTATGCTTCTGTAGTTGGTAGTTTGATGTATACTATAATTTGTACAAAATCAGACATAACAAATGCAGTTGAAACGGTTAGTAAACATTTAGCAAATCTGAGTAAAGAGCATTTGCAAGCAATTAAATGGATAATAAGGTACTTGAGAGGTACATCCAAAATTTGTTTGTGTTTTGGAAGTGATAAACCTTTGTTAGTTGGCTACACCGATGCAGACATGACAGGTGACTTGGAGACAAGAAGGTCAACATCTGAGTTTGTTGTTAATTTTGCTAATGGGGATGTATCTTGGCAATCTAGGTTGTAAAAGTGTATTGCATTATCTACAATTGAAGTTGAGTTTATTAATGCTACATAAGCTTACAATGAGATGTTGTGGACGAAGAAATTTTTTAATGAAATTGGTGTTAAATAGGACAGATAATACACTGTGATAGCCAAAGTGCAATTCACCTGAGTAAGAATTCAAGTTTTCATTCAAGGAGTAAACACTGGGTAAGAGATGTGTTAAAAAGTAAATCTCTTGAACTAACAAAAATCCATACGGAAAAGACTGTTATAGACATGATGACTAAAGTTGTGTCAAAGGAGAAACATGTTTACTACATGAATGGAGCATGCATGGATGAAGCTTCTCATGCCCGCTAGAGGTATTTCATTGAGTCGGGAATGAGAGGTTTGTTGGGTTGTCCCTCCTCTGTAAATACATGAAATTGTAACCCTATTTTGAGCAAAAATCTAGATTTATAGATTTTGTTTGTTGAAAGAAATAAAAGCAACGTACGACGCTTTTCTTATTGGGGTTTTGGGTTTTTTAATTTTGGAGAAAAACTGTTGTTGCAAAGGGAGAAAAAAAATTGTGTAGATTGAAAAATGTGAATATTTTATTGAGATTCCCTTACAATCATTAATGGTAACTTCACAAAGTTCTTATATTTGTAATCCGTAATTTTTTATTTTCTTTCTCATCTAATACCAATTTTGTAAAAAGTACAATAAATTAGTATTGAAGAGTTTGTTCTCATATAAATTTGTTTTCTATTAAACTTGTAATATAGTGATTTGATTTAGTCATTTGTCCAGTAATTTTTTCCTCAAATTTGGGGTTTCCTATGTAAATTTAGTTTGTCTGATTTTTCTATTTATTTGAAATTTTTCATCATTATATATTAAAATAAGAGATTTATATTTGGTTTATTCTGGTTAATCCTAACACCATGAACCTGTCTTTCTCGGGCCAGTTATCTATTAATACCAAAAATAATAAATTGTTAATTATTTGGACGACCTGACTTTAAGTGTAAGCCTAAATTATTCATTAAAAAAAACACCTCAATTAATACAATATTTCAAAAATGACACTAAAACTATCCCTATTAATATACAAGAAAAAAATTGATGGGTCAAAATAATTAGCTTAAGTTGAAGTAATATAAACATTTTTTACTAATTAATAGGATTGTATCCTATTGAATATTTGATACACGGCTTACCCGCCTTAAGAATATGTCAGCTTTTTAATAATCTCATAATAATTATACTTCAAAAAAGAAAGGATTCAGCATATCTTAACATCATACGATGTATTACCACTTGTTTCTGCAAAACGTTGTCTTGCTTCCAAATATTGCATGTCATTGCTTGCTCTCTCGAGTCTCGTATCTAGCTATGCAAATGACATAATTAGTTCAATGCTGATTTGATATTGGGGAGAAATACTGGGAAAATAAGTGTTTCCTGACTTGACAATCTACCCACATGAACTTTCTAGTAGTTTTCTGCAGTACTGGCAGGGCTGTACGTGGCAAAGAACTGCCAATAAAACAAAGGAATGCTTCTACATTTCAAGCATTAAAGAGTGGATCGTTGTTCTGTAGCAGATGTTGTTGCTTTGATGGCACACTTTCTCGATGTGTCTGCTATTGTTGACGAAAGCTGCAAAACTGGACCACCACTCTACATGGTAGAGGGAAGGCCGTCCACGTCGATTGTGAAGAAGCTCGACCACCCATTCTACCACCCTCCACGGGGCTCATGGCCAGTGTTCGAACAGTAGTTGATGTCGCAGAATTTCATCGCCCAATTGAGATAGGACATGTCAGTGGCGCGAGATTGGGACGAACCTCCTCCACGAATTATGAAACCAAGTAGATCTCCGGTGACCAAAATGGGACTGATGAGATATAGACATTAGACGGTAACCATGTTGATGTGAGCAGTCTTTTCGATGTTAGAATTCAGAAGACGGATTATTAGCGGTGGATGATCATCAAAGTTATCTATTCTGACTTTTTCTAACATCAAATTTCGTGTTTATCTCCGAAGTATTGAACTAGGAGTCATAAGTAATAAGCAGGACATGGCTACATGAACAATTCCTAGAGATCATTGAGAAATGAAGTGGGGCGTGCTCCATTCTGCTCACCCAGAATTGTTTAGTCAGTGGTGTCAAAGGAAAAACTTCGAGCCCCCAACGATGGGACTCGTGAAAAGCGTCACGGGCCTCTCTTAATCTAAAAGCTAGCTTAATCATCAAAACTTTCCCATCAACTAATATACAAGTCACCAGTCACCCCAGAACTGATGTGAGATAAACCCAACAATTACCCCCTCACACATCAGATCACCAGAATCATCTCCACCTCACACATGATAAACCCAACAATCACCCCCTCACACATCAGATCACCAGAATCATCTCCACCTCACACATGCAGGAGCTCACATGTTACAGTGAAGTTCCAGGAGACTCCAATTTGGCCAAATCTAAACTAAACGTGAGGACCAAGCCACTCAAATCATCTCCACCTCACACATGCCGGGAGGTTGCAGGGGACTCCAATTTGGAGTGACAATATGTCATAAGGCAACAGGGGCAATACCAGGACCTAGATTCCCACAGTCGGCACCAATTGTCAAGGAAAAACTTCGGGCCCCCAACGATGGGACTCGTAAGAAGCGTCACGAGCTCTCTTAATCCAAAAGTTAGCTTAAGCATTAAGGCTTTTCCATCAGCTAATATACAAGTCACCAGTCACCCCAGAACTGATGTAGGATAAACCCAATAAGTGGATGATACGGTAAGTATATTCTTGGAAAATCCTAGGGGACTTTGACAAGGCAAGTTACATCTGCACACTAAAAATTCCATATTCATAAGTTGCAGCATTTTCACACATCATAGGAAAAAGTTGCTTCACATCAATCACAGGAAGAAGTAAAGATTGGAATCATGACGAAACTGGAAGAACTTGCTTTGAGTTTAGGGCCTTATTTATCAAAATTTATTATTGCCAATTCGGATCGTTGAGTAGATGGCTGCTGCTGAGTTATACAATGCATATTTCTATTGCAAATTCGGATCATGGAACAGATGGCTGCTGCTGAGTTATACAATGTATATTTCCGCCACCCAAGCATATCTCCCGCGCCACTTCAATCATTTCCACCTGAATATCAAACATGTCATAAGGATACAGAAAATATTTTACAGCTTGAAATGCGCCAGATCTGCAGATCAAAATATTAAAAAATATTCAAGGCACAATAAGCAGTCAAATATATGTCTCTGCAAACAGGGAACAGAAAATGTAAAATTTTCAAAAACAAACTTGAAGCATGCATACTTCATAATCAGCAAACACTGAAGAGAGGGCATTAAGGGCTTCTTTATCATACTTTTCATCCCCAAAGTATGGAGCAATAATTGCTCCATTAGCTATATAGAAGTTCACGTATGAAGCAGCTAGTCTTGTGCCCTCTTCTCTCGATTTTGCATCGCAATTCTGCCATTAAACCCAAAAAGCTTCCGGTAATAGATATGTATTCAGAGTTTCAATTAGAAATTAAACTGCTGACAAATGATAACATATATCAACATTGAAATGTTTGCCATTAAAATTATTATTAAAAGCCCCTCCAAGCTCTTCAGAAAATAAGAAATTTTGCAGCTAAATATTTCACCAAGCCTACACTTTTCCAAGGCACCTAGGGCATGACTATAGTAATAGAAGCAAGCAAGCATTCAATAAGTCAAGCGGGCTGGGCTTCCCGTCCATCTCCATGGCCGGTGGGTCGCCTGGGCGTTGCCACTTTTGAGGCTGTTGATCACGGGGCTAGGATTTTTTTTTTTGACTCGATCCGGCTCAAAGGCTAATCATGTTTTTTTAGTGATTAAATTGATAATTTTAGTGACTTCAATAAGTGTAATAGAAAATTAATGATTCCCTCAAAATTACTTGAATTATTACTTTCATCGCTAGGAAATATCATCGGCCACATTAAAAGATTTGGGTTTAAAATTCAATTCCGGCCAACTTACGAGGAGGAAACAGATATTTTCCAAACTCAGTTTACCTTCGATTCAATTTGGCTTCCTAACTCAACTCAGAATATTGACATTGCAACATATTATTTAACTGGTGTCACTTAAATCATCATCAAGCTTTAACCTATAACACTTTTTAAGTGATAATTGGACGTGTGTACATGTAAACATTTTGGATAAAATATGAGTTCTTGGTAAAGTTGCATTGAAACTGATGTGCAAACTTAGCAGCAACAAATGTTCCTATTTCTTGATCACTTGGAAATTTGTCCTTATGCCTAGCTAGCATAGAGATTTCCTCTTGCTCCACGAGTCAAATCAGCTATATAATTGCAAAGAAGAGCAAAAGAGACCCAGAACAATTATAGTCTAACATACGTCGCTAGAGTTGCCTTTTACTCTCATCAAGACATGAGAAAACCCAGCAAAGGTCGCCAAACCACTCCTACCAAATATTTTCACTCCTCTCTCTTCCTCCTTGTTTTCTCCAACCTAATAAACTTGCCTTCCGACAACAGATATCACAATATTATGGCAGTTCGAGCTATATTCCCAGGGCTTGCATGTTGACAAACTTGTTCATCTTTCAGCACTCTAATTATATTATACCTATGCATACAGCTGATCCATGACTCCATGAATTCTACAAGTTCGAATGCACTCAACAACCCCACCTACTAATTCGTTGCATCTTCTTTTGACTGAGGAGTGGAATGGTGAAATCTTCCTTCACAAGTTGCTAGTTATGGATGCGATCAAGTGCAAATATAATGTTCTTATGATTTCTTCTCCACTGGGTGCTATCCATCCAGAAAGCAAAACATGGCATTGGCTTTGTGCATTCTTCTGAAGCCTACTCATCTCTGTTGTGTTATGTCTTTCATTTTCATTGGCATTTTAAGCATACAACTCGGATTTGTAGCAGCAGATACCAACTTGAGTGTAGATTACTACTCGAAATCTTGCCCCACGGCTGTGAAAACTATTCGTGAAGTGACGGAGTGTGCTGTTCTATCCGATCCTCGCAATGCGGCAGCAATTCTTCGCCTACATTTTCACGATTGCTTCGTGCAGGTATTTTTCTGTTAGTATGAACATCACATTGTTTCAAGGCAGCTGCAGCATCTAGAATTGACCATTTCTCTCACCCAGGGCTGCGACGGATCCGTGTTACTTGATGACACGATAATACTCAAGGGGGAGAAGGAAGCTTCACAAAATGTTAATTCTTTGATTGGCTTTGATTTGGTTGATAGAATCAAAAACTTTCTGGAGTCAGAATGTCCGGGAATAGTTTCTTGTGCAGACTTGCTTACAGTTGCAGCTAGAGATGCAGTTCTTCTGGTAAGCACAATGCAAAGAATTTGTGTTCTTTACCAAAAACAAATAAATTGAAGCAGTAGTTATGACATGATTGCTTAACTTGTTCTTCCAATTCAAACTTCTGCAGGTTGGTGGTCCTTATTGGGATGTGCCACTGGGTCGCAAGGATTCGAAGACTGCAAGCCTTGCCTTGGCAGAGGAGAACCTCCCCGCAGCAAGTGAAGGGCTTCCCAACCTCGCTTACAAATTCATCAGACAAGGCCTCTCCGTCACAGACATGGTGGCTCTCATTGGCAAGTTACTTAAACAGGAGGTTCTCTGTTACTAAACATATTTGGAACTTCAAAAAACTTGAGTAATTAAAGAATAAAAATGGATCAAACTGCAGGGTCACACACAATAGGAATGGCACGGTGTTAGAACTTTAGGGGAAGAATCTATGGTGATTTTGAGTCGACCATGAAGAATGGGATGTTATCAGAAGCTTACCTTGAGAATTTGAAGTTCGTCTGCCCTGTTCATGGAGGGGAGGACAATATAACAGCAATGGACCATCTTACACCAAACCTGTTTGACAATTCCTTCTACCAGCAACTACTCAGGGGGGAGGGAGTACTCAATTCAGATCAAGAAATGTACAGTAGCTTCTTCGGGTTCGAAACGAAGGACCTTGTCGTCAAGTACGCCCACGACTCAGCGGCATTCTTCCAGCAATTCTCTGATTCAATGGTGAAGCTCGGAAACATCCTCAACCAGGAGGGAGAGGTCAGGAAAAACTGCAGATTTATCAACACATGAACATATGCAGGGAACATACTTTCACATGTACCAATGCCCCGTATATTCATTTTCTGCCCAAAGGGGTTTTCAAGAATTAACATATGTATGAAATTGGATTGAAATAAGTTGTGCTCAAAGCCTCAAACGTATGTAACATCCACAAAACTGATTGGTAATTGGAAAATGATTCACTTCTCAAAACTGCAAAAAAAAAAAAAAAAAAAACAGCACAATTTACTTTTCAAAAAATTACACTAACTCTTGTCTTACAGAGAGGGAATCCATACTCGGTTCATCTTCTACCTATACATTCATGGGAAGATTGATATACATATTAACAACACTTGGAAAACAATGGGTTAGAATAAAATTACATATGAAAGGAGATCAAGTTGAGTGGAATTCTATCTTGGACCAGAGAGCTCCATGGCTTGGCATAATACCAGCGAGTCATCAGTGAGATCGGAGTACCTCTCAGACGAGGAGAAATCGTGAGCTTTGGACCTGCTTGAGTCTGCTCGTTGAGTGGCCTCC
>JAVDBV010000026.1:0-29337 GCA_032619315.1 Piper longum
GGTTCGCGTTTATTAATTGTTTGTGTTTGTTAATTTTATATTTGAAAAAATATTTTTACTCGAAATAGGAATGTTGGTTTGGCTCGGCTCGAAACTCGAATTTGATATGTTCGAATTTGAAAAAATATTTTGGTTCGACTCCGCTCGTAAATATTGTTGAGGTCATATTAAACTTATATAGTATTTAAAAAAATAATTTAATATTATATAAGTGAGCACAAAAACATTTGCTAGGCTCGAGTTCGGTTAAAGCTCGGCTCGAACTTGACTCGAGCTCGACTCGAATCAAGCCCAAATACTATAAATTTTAGATAAGCTCGGCTCGGCTCATTTATATTAAAGTTCGGCTCGTTTATATTAAAATTCGGCTCAATTCGTTTTATATCGAGCCAAACTCAAGCACACTACTACTTGGCTCGACTCGGCTCATTTACACCCCTAGGCGAGGGAAACGAGAGGGATGAGGTTTTATTAGGTTTATTGGGTCTGGTTCGATATTTTTGTGATCGGGTGATCTTTTCGGTCGGTCGGGTCGTGCTGGCACGGTTCATGGGGACATGGCAAGAGCTGGTCCGATTTGGCTAAAATCAAAGTTCTTTTTTTAAAAAAAAATCCAGCGACTAAAAAGCAAGCTATGAAAAAATAAATGTGGGGGTGGGGAATCCAAACAAATCAAGTGCTCCTTTGCCTATTTGGTTATTGGCTTTTTCTTTTTTTCTTTTTTTTTTCAAGTGTTCTAGTCTTGAAGATGGTGAACATCTGTATGGTTTGGCTTTAAACCCGAGATATTGAATTTTTAAAAGATCTTTATATGCATGATTGGCTGATCATATGCAGCTTATATACGAGTTATCCATTTCATTTTGAACAATTGAGGGTTTCGTGTAAAATAATAAAATAATTACAAGATATTTGATCATTAAATCGACTGGTATAATAGTAATCGTAGGCAATTGGACATTCAATCAATAGGTATAATAGTAACAATATTAGTACTAGAACATCCCATTTCGTTTTACCCACGAATCAACCCGAAAATGTAACTACTCACCGAGCCCTTCGTCAATATACTTAATTCAGTAAAGTTGATAATGCATTCATTCAATAAATGGATGAAGTTTTAACGTTGTTCGGAATGAATGCTATGATATGCACTTTGGGTGTAAAACAAACCAAACAAGTAAAAAATTTAAGAAAATTAATTATTTTTAAAACAAAACGGTCAAAGTCTCCCTAATGTGTGATAGAGACTGCTCTATCAATAGCAAACAGAATATAAATATATCAATATAAATAAAAAGCACATCAAAAACATGGCATTTCCTGTTTCATTTCAATTATCATCACTTTTGATATTCTGAGGAGAGTCTAGACTTCATTGCTCATTGTTCCTTCGCAGTCTCGACACTAATCCGTCCTCAAGATTGTGAGATCTCTCAATATAGTCTCACATTTAATACCTATTATGGTAAAATCTTGTTTATAAGCGGAAATAGATTATAAATCTTTAACTTTGGTTAACAACTTTTAAATAGATGATTTAGCTCATTAACTTGTACTTTGGGCCTGGTCGTACAAATGGTATCAAAGCTTTCTGATTCCATGTTAGATAGTGGGTTGGGCTATAGATGTTGGCTAGGCTATCAGTCATTGGTCAAAGAAGGTCATGAGCTGGGGCTAGAATGGGCCAAGTGTAAGAATTTTAGGGATGAAATTTTCTAAGGTGGGTGGATTGTGAGTGTAAAACCACTAAAAATAATAACAACAACAACAATTATAATAATAATTTTCCTTAAACGAAAAAAAAAGTTGTACGGTGAGGAATGAGTCGTTATTTTAAAAATTTTCGGGTTTGAGGTCCATTTAGCATACTTGCTTTAATTCCCGTTTATCGAGTCACTTTTAGGGCTCGAGTTAGTTTTGACTTCAGACTGTCGCGATTCGATTTTTCCGTCCATAGGTATATTGCACATACCTATAGGTGGGTCTCGTTACAGTTGTTCGAAGTTCAAATCATGTCACATTGCAAGATCTGAACTGTCCACGTCTTTCTTGGCTTTGCTATATATTTTTCCCACTCCCCCATGATTTCACGGTGTTAACGCCGGCGCCACTTTGGCTCGCCGCCGGTGAGTCTCTGCCTCACCCCCGGATAGCATACCGGCACCCCCATGACCGCCTCGCGGTGATCTTTCCAATCGTACCTCTCACGACCACCTATGCCGCCGTAGTTGTCGTCGGTGAGGGAGTTTTTGGAGCCGGTCAACACTACCGCGAGCCACCACCAACCAATTTGACCACTCACACAGCTTCCCCTCGTCGAGATCTACAATTTGGGACCGACACCGACCTCTGCCATGGTCGCGATCGTTGCCGGCGACGTCTCTACACTCAGCAGCGGTCCACCCCATTTGTGGCTATTTTTCGGCCAGCCCGTGGTCGGACTCTGCTGGCCATGACCACCAACTCCTTCCCCATCACGCCCTCTCTCGATCGCGACCACCGATGCCACCAGCCGCGCCGTCGTCGGCATTTTTTGGCAATGGGCACTGCCGCCCCCGTTCAACCCATTTACCCGTTCATCTACCCGGGTCTGTTTGCCCATGATCGCGTCCGCCTGATGGTGACCGCGTTCGTCTACCCGAGTCTGTTTGCCCATGTCGGATTCGCCTGATCATGTTCAAGTCCGTCAGCCCAGTCCAGGTCCGTCCAGCCAACCCAACCCATTTCTAATCGGGTTGGTTCAGACAATTCGGTTTGGTTTGGTTCAGCTTGGTTCGGTTTGGTTCAGCTCATATTCACCCGTTTCTCGATCATTTTTGGTAATTCGAGAACCTTTACATTAGTTTAGATGCATATTCACATACTTTAGTATAATTAGATAATATAATTATTATTTTTTATTTATTGTTTTATTTATTTGTTTATTTATTCATTATTTATTTATTTATTTTTATTTATATGTTTATCGTATATGGTGAATGTTTACATGATTATTTGTTGTAATTATTATTATGGTTATTTATTACTATTAATCTTATTTTGTTTGTTAAATTGTATATTTATTTAGTTATTTATTTATTTATTTATTTTTGTATATTCGCTGGTATATTATTATTTGTTTGTATTTAATTATGCATACTTGTATTGTGTAAATATGATATTATTATTATTATTATTCATGATTAATGAATATTGACTAATTGTTATATATTTATTGAAATATTATTTTTATTATTTATTTAATAATTTAATTAATCATATCCTTACTAACACGAATATATATATATATATATATATATATATATATGATATTTACTCGTGTTTAGCCGGGTATTTATATACTATGATTATATTATTATTTTATTATTGGAGTATTAGTTATGTTCATCTATTTATTATTTATCTAATTATGTATGAGTGTTTTCCTTGATTATTTATAAGTTAATTAATTATTAATATCATGTCTTGATTTGTGTGTCACTTATTTATTTCTATGTTGTTAGCATTGTTTTATTTATTTTTGAATGAATTGATGATATGAGCACACACCATAAGCATGTATCATATAGGGGCATTATTATTTTATTTAACAATGGGTTTCGATGTAGGTTACGTAGATTGAACTCATCAACTTAAGACGCAAGGCTCCACTCATTTAAATTAGTTTTCAATCTAATTCTTGGTATATCAGTCAACCTTTCAGGTCCGTATAACTACTTGAAATGTTATAAATTTTTTATTGGCAGCCTTGGTCGGCCTGAGCCCAAATTCGACCACCATGGCCTAAGTGCAACCGGGGTTATGGAATTGACTCAATCTAACACGGGGCTGCACTTTTAAAATTACTTGAAAGATAAAATTGGGAGTCTATGATATAAGGCAGCACCCACAAATTGGGAGTCTTTGTCACGAGACAGCACCCACAAAATTTAATACCTGCCCCCATGCCAAATGGGGTGACAGGGCACAATGGCGCAATGGCGCAATACGACACATTATACACTTGTGATACCGAGAAGGTGAGTCAATGACAAATATCGGTAACTACATACCGTGGGCCACATAGCGTGTGTGCGCATTCATGTGATGATAATGGATGGGATGGCCACCCCTCCCGGCATATTAAGAGCTCGGCATAGGCTCATAATCACTAAAAGACTTGTGAAATATTAATGGGGAATATATTGACTTGTTTCATATAATTGTACGGCTTAGTGGTTTTATCACTAACGCGGAATTGCCTCCGCAGGTGAACAGCTTCGGACTGATGCTTAAGAGTACGGTGGATAGTTCTCTTACTAAAATTAAGTTTGGTGAATTGATAATAAATTGGACTTTTTTTTTACTCTCTTAAGTTATAAGTGTGGCTACGGGAAACGGTCGAAGACTGTGAGACATTTGCTCAAGTAGTTAATGTATTTTATGTTTTGATGCATGCTATCATAATATGATTTATTTTTATGATTAATAAATTTCTAGATTTATTTTCCGTATTATAATTTAAGTTCTTGTATGTTATGTATAAATATCATTTATATATTTAGAAACACTCGACTCGGATAGGGCGGGTAGTTACAGTGAGATACCTCAACTTAGTCACATTTAATAATTGTTGGGGTAAGATCTTGTTTATGAGTGAGAATGAAATGTAAATTTTTAACTTTGATTAAGTACTTTTAAAAAGATGACTTAACCCATTAGCTTGCACTTTAGGTCGTAGCGTTACAAAGATTCTCACCTACATAGATAATAAAAAAACGTAAATACAGATTTTTGCCGGTCAAGAAATAAATAGCAACAAACTGGCTCAAACTAGTATAAGACTGCTGACTCTCCTATTAAATGAAAACATTCTTATCATTCCTATTAAATGAAAACATTCTTATCATTTCTCATATAATATCTCATAAGGGCACTAATTAGAGTCATTGACCACACCCACTAATGTCCCCTTTCCAACTTTAAAACTGTAACACCCCATTTCAGTCCACCCGTGAACCAACCCATAAATGCTATCGGTGATCTAACCGTTCGTTAATCTACTTAATTCGGTTAAACCAACCTGGATTTACCCTTAGCATCTCAACATCGTGATGTAAGCTACAATGAATGTATGGGATACTTAGGTTTTAACATTGTTTTAGATACATGTCATGATATGAAACCAATTATAAAACAAGCGAAAAGTTTAAAGAAAATATCAATTTTCAAAACAAAATGGACATTGTCTCTCTTAAAAATGTAATAGGGACCACCATATCAGTAACAAGCAGTGTATATTTGTATCAAAAAAAATATGAAACTCACTCAAAACACAATATGTCTTTTACATTCCAGTTATTATTACTTTCTTCATCTTCTGAGCCGAGTCTAGACTCCACAACTCAACTTGTTCATTTCTATTTATAGATTTCATTCTCAAACAAAACAATGTATTCATTCATAGAAATCAAATTCAAGTTTGTATCATTCAAAACAATTCAGATTCGTCATCAATTACGTTCAGCAAGTACATATATGCGTAATTTCAGTGTTGCTCCTCCGCTGACCTGACAACGCTATTCTTTACAGTTCTCAATTACATAGATAATAAAAAACCGTTTATAATGAGTGTTAATGATCCAAAAATAACTAATACAAACTAACACATGACAGTTGTCTATCATATTAAATGAAAACATCATTACTCTTCCTCACACAATCTCTCGTGAGGGTAATAACTAAGAATTGTCAACCTCGCGCGACAATGTCCCTTTTTCATCTCATCTCATTCATTGGTCATTTTAAATTTTTCCTTACGCAGGAAAATCAATATCGGTTTTTTCAACCCTCCACATCATTTGTATCACTCTTGGTTTTAAGTACAGAGGTCACATACGCCTTAAGTACCATTTGAAACCGCAAGTCTAAGCACGCGCTGCATAGCAGTACCTATGAACTTCCACACTTTTTTGGGTTTGAAAAACTTAAAGATGGAATTATCAAGAGCACTTGGGAATGGAATAGACGCTCACCAATTCCATAGCTCGATTTGATAAACACACATCATATATCAAGACACGATCGTCGATTTTCCCTCGTCTCACATCTTACTGAAAACTCAAAAACCACATGTACATAAACTCAAAAAACCACATGTACATTGGCCTGAGTAGAGATTGGAATGTAATTGGCCAAAATTCATCGTGATTTAGATCCGAGTTTTTGAAAACAAACTCGAGAGATCTCATCCTCAAGGGTTATCAATCTAAAAATCCAATACATCTATATGGCCTATGTGGAGTGGCATACAAGAAATCCACCACTCGATGCATCTGCTTAAATGTTAAATAAAAACATGGTAAAGTATAAAAGTCAAACTCGAAGTGAATCCTAAATGGACCTGACATAAACTACAATCGTGTCCACTTGTGTAGTGGTGAGTTCCTACTCAATACCTACACATTAAACTAAAAGCTAACATCCGGTTACAATGCAATTACACATCCTATAGCACACACATTAATCATACTTACATCAACCATACATCAATTCATGTAAAATTTCCTACACTACGTTGTATTAAATTACGATACTTATTTAATTTACCTAATTAGTTCATTAGCATTCATTTTATTACGATTCAATTAACCAACTCATCTTTTTATTATAATAAAATAGTCATTATATCAATTCATCAATTCTAGTATGTTGAACTAATAATTATCACCTTTAAGACTATTGAAGACGGAACACTAATCCCCTTAGTTAAATTACTCGAGGAAGGTTTTTTTTTTATTCAATTATATTACTGAACCCCTCAAGTTATACTACTTAGAGGAAGATTTTTAATTTTTGATCACTTATAACTGATAACTCCTTAGTAATCACTAGAGGTGAAAATTTTACAATTTAATACAAACTTTACGTTTTAATAGTCTTTACAATTCAGTAGACTTTTTATTTTAATTCTGATATTATTTTGGTTTATGTATGTTACTTTGATCTATATACTTCATTTTCATATATGTCAGTTATTACTTAGTTGTTTCATATTAGCCATAAAACAAACCATTAAGTTGTTTAGAACTATACAATTATTTTCAATCAAAACTTTTTTCCTGTGTTCTATTTATGATCATCGTAAGCTGCTTAATTGTTGGTTAATCATCATGTAGCTTGTTTATTTGGGCCGCTAGTGGTGATATAGTCATAGTAAGAGCTAAAATGTTTGTTTGGTAGGTGACATAGGCTTGACTTTTAACTAGTCATGAAGTTAAGAGAGCGTTAGATATAGTTCCTGGATTACTCTTATGAAATCCCTATCTAAGTTATTCTTTAAATTTCCAAATGGTTTTTTTAATGAAAAATAGTTTAAACAGATCGGTCTACGGAAGAAGGTCTAAAATTTTATGAAGAAATAGGATCTAATATCTTACAAATAAATTAAAGAAACATCTTATAGGAAAAAAAAATAGTTAGAACAATTTTGTAATCAATTTAGTAGTTTTCCTCGTCTTCTTCCTAATATCTTAGCCCGAACAATATGAAAACTTTTTTTCATGTAAAGGGAAAAGTGCAAAGGAATATATATATATATATATATATATATATAGAGAGAGAGAGAGAGAGAAAATGATTTTTTAAGTGCAAAAATTCCATATTGTTTTAAGAAAAAGAAAGCAAGATGTATCATTTCGCAAGAGCTTTTTAAAAAAATCTAAAATCATTATACATACGAACTATATCAAAAGCTAGACTTCTTTTTGCAAATATTCGTATTAGAATCATTGGTAAGTTTGATAGATTAACTTTTTATATTAAGTTTTTTTCTTGTCAAGCAAACAAACCCACAGGAGAAAAGAAGATAATCAATTGTTAACAAATATTTTCAACCAAATTCGGGGTTAAACAAAAGTTCTCCATTGTTTTATTATAACTTTAAAAATATATATTATGTTTTTACAAGATGTTTCTTATATAAATGTGGCGCAAGATGTCTGCCCTTGCTGATAAGGTCTTTGAGTCGATTTAGATGAGGGTGTTTGGTGGGACCAAAGGCAAGTCTTGTCGTGCAAAGAAATCGTGCGAGCTAGAAAATAAATAAAATATTACGAACTAAAAATAAATAATTAAGATTTTTACGTGGTTCTTTAGGGTTCAACTCGAATCTCTAAATCAGTTCGCTTTTTTATTTGATCCGTCTTTGGTAGTTTTGACTCCAATTCCCTAGTTCATCCCCTTCTTATCTTCAAATCCTTAAAATAACTTAACCACTGCTCTTGGAGTGTTAAAAAAAAAAAGGGATACCAAGTTACGCCATGATTCGAGACATGTAAGACATTCAATTTATTTTTGGAATGATAATAGATTGAACAGGACCGTTCGGGTTGGTTCAAACAAGGAAAATGCCGCCCATCGATGCTGACACCAACGACTGCACCACCTCCGATTAACTCATCAATTGAACATATACAGATCTGGGTAATCGCTACCACCTTCAACTATCGGAAACATCGTCACCAAAGCCTCGAAGTGGGCATTGAACCACTGCTCTAATCGAGTTCGTCGAACCCATTTGCTATTTATTGTGTCTACAAGTTCTCCTAAATCCGTGACCAGTTTGTTGCCCCATGGTTGACCGCGACCGTGACTAGACTCGGACTCTAGACTATGTCCGTGAACCGCTCGGCACCTGGATTGGAATTGGCACACCACGCACCACTTACAGACTGACACACGCAAAGAGAAAAGCAAGGCAGCACACACCATCCAGCCCGGTCTAGCATTTATTTGTTATAAACCAACCTAAAATGGCCTGATTTAGTCAATTATCACTCCGAAAATAATTAAAAGGCTTTTCAGACTTCAAATAAAGGCAAAACTTGACAAACCACCATTTTTAGACATTTCACATGTAGTGGTTAGATTATTTTGAGGTTTTGAAAACTATAAAAGAGAAAAAACATTATTAAAGGCAAAATAATTCAAAGGGTAACAAAATTCACTATTATTAGTGTAATTTGTAAAAATTAAGGGAAATAGTGAATATCTGAATATCAATCTCATCGTGGACTAACTTAGGAATTCTAATTAAACTTTAAGGAACTATGAATTTTTTTTGGTGTCTTTTCTCGCTCATGGCATTTTATTTAACTTGTATGGTTTCTTTACAGTACAAGGGCACTTTTGGTACCACTGAACCCACTCATTCAACCCAACTCAAAGACATGTTTTGCAAGGGCGGATATCTCACACCCAAACAATAAACTTTACAATTAAATATATCAAAAAAATTTAATAATAATTTGAGATCCTCACCGGTGCTTGCCTCTTATTTACATATCTATTTTTATAATATATTTAAGCTAGGGAAGCTCTTTTTGTTGTAGTTAATTTTAAGGCCATTGCTGATATTAAATTTATGTATAACCATATTTTTTTAAAAGTATTAACTGAAATACATGTATTATTAGTCCTTATTATTCATATTTTTTTAGAAGTTCTTCATTGTCATTAAAAAACAGCTCTCTTCATTTTTTGCACAATTTTTGAATACTAATTAATTATTTCTAATTCTTCATGTAAACTCAAAACTATATCTTTATTAAATTAATGTTTTTGATAAATTTTAATATATATATATATATATATAATATTGGTACTTAATTCAGAATTATTTTTAAATTATTAAAAATATTCAAGTATAGTTCTTTTAAATTTGAGAATTCTAGTTAATTTTAAAAATAATTAATAAAACAGTTTTTTAAATACAAAAAAACATTTAAAAAAGGTAACTTTGTTATGCGAACGCTATTTACTTTTTAATAAATAAGTTAATTACAATAAATTTCAAATATAGCCTTCAACCTTACGACTATGTTTTTTAATAACAACAACTATTTGAAATTGTTTATAGTTTTACGAGGGATGGGTCACTTAGATATGGTTTTAAATTCGAAGAATACATCAATTTCATTTACTATATCCGTAACCAATATGAATTTGTTAAAAACATATTGAATAAAATAACATAAATAACATAAGTGTACTATAAAAATAAAAAAATAATATGTTAAATATTTTAAAATATATTTTATAAAATTTCATATATTCAAATTAAATAGGGATTAGTTCACCCCAAACATCTATCTAACTCAAATATTTGCAGATACATAATATTTCTAAGAACACCAAACCAAAATCCAACCCGACTAGTCACGGGCATTCGTAACTGCCATTTTGGTTCCAACTCTTAGCTTAAAACAAATAACCCCATAATTAAACCCCGTAAGGGCCATAACCCCATAAAATCAATAAATAAACGGACCCCCCTTCTACCCCGCTTCCCCTAAACCCTAATCAACCCTTCGCCCTCCACCACTCAATCTCCGGCAGCAGCACCACCACAGCCACCGGCTGCAGAATTGCCGGCAAAAGAACAGGTGAGATCCGACACCCTTCTCCCTTCTCTCCCCTCCCTACCCATCAATGTCGACGCCATTTTTGCGAATCATGATCATCTTCTCAACTCTTCAACACCTCGCTATTCCGATATCATTTGCAGGTTTTCGAGGTCGAATTGCAGTCTATTTTGCAGTGGTATGGCCAGCAATTCGCAGCCGGGTGCCCAGGTTGCGTATATGGACTTGTATTTTTTTTTTTTGCTGTTTTTGGATTCTTCGCATTTATAAAGAAAGATTGGTTTTTTCTGTGTTTTGTTTGGGTGTTGATGTGTTGTTGCTGTATTATGACTGTGTATAGCCTCTTCGGTCTCCTATGTTGGGAGCGGCAGGTCCGCCTCAGAATTATGGGCAACCAGTGCCAATGCAAGTGAGTTTCTTTCCATTCATTAATTTGTGTAGAATTGATGTAATTCGCTTTTATTTTTGGCTAGTTTCTGATGGTAAAGATTGCATTTTTTTTTGAACAGCTTTGCAGTCTTTTGTAATGCAACCATCCATGTTTGCAGTGTCTTTCTTGTGTACAAGGAACCTATGAGCTGCATAGGCACTATTTTTTTTCATAATTAATCACAAAGGCTTTTTTTGCTGAATTTAGATCTATTGTTCATATAACAATCAATCAGGAAGGCCATTTGATTTACTTGAGATTGGTTCACGACACAAATTGTAAAGGACATTTATTGAATAATAATAGGGAAATCAGATTTTTTTTTTTAGTATGAGGTGCTCACTTTCCTTCTCCCCCCATCTACCAATTTGTTGGTACAGAGCAAATCACAGACCGGCCAAAGAAAGGATATGGAGGGGAAGTTTGGGGGGGATGTAAGGGGAAGGATATTGCACTGTTTGGATTATTTTTTTGTGGATATGGCATTGAGCTTGTCTCATCAGTGTGGGTCTGTGTGTGCAGCAGTTCAGGCCTGCAGTTCCTGGTCCGCCGGGTCAACAGTTTATGCAAGGTTTACCTCAGTTTCGACCTGTTGTGCAAGGTCAGCAGCCGCAGTTTTCACAGCCAATGCAGCAGTTGCCGCCTAGGCCACTTCCGTCAGGACAGGGTCTGCCTTCTTCTCAACCAGTACCAGTGCCCTATGCTCAAGCACCACGACCTGTCCCATCTGGTGCTCCTATTCCTCTGCAAAGTAGCCAACCTTTTAGTAATCACATGTCAGGTGTAGGAACGCCCATTTCATCTTCTTATGGTGTAAGATATTCTAAATATATTGTCTTGTTCATATGACTTTGTTGTCAAAAGTGTTCAAATGCTCCCAGATTTAACATTAACTTTTACTTATGCAGTATGCGCTGCCTTCTTATGGACAACCCCAAGCTAACGCAAGTGTGCCAACACAATATCAGCCCATTCCTCAACTACATGGAGCTGTCAATCCTGTTCTCTCTCAACCTTGGTTGTCTTCTGGGGGTCAAAGTACTACTCCTGTCAACCCAGTGGTGCAGGCTGGCCAGCAACCATCAACTGAAAGTGCAAATACTTATGTAATAACTTCTTATAATTTTCTGCTTATATGTGGTTGATTTCTGTTTTCTAGTTATTAATACAACATTAGATTAATTCTTATTCTTATTTATATGTGAGCTCATGTACATGTTAATTCCACTCCAGGTTTCTTCTTCTGACTGGCAGGAGCATACTGCCCAGGACGGTAGAAGGTATTTAGATATCCATTACGATTTAAGTGCAGGAATCATTTTCAAGTCTTAACGACTGAGATACTGATGTGTCTGACTGGTTTTTTCCATGGGAATATTTTAGGTACTACTATAATAAAAAGACAAGACAGTCTAGTTGGGAGAAACCCTTAGAGCTAATGTCACCTTTGGAAGTAAGTTATCTAGCGGTCTCTGTTATCTATTTATGTATTTATACTTGGTTTATGTGGTGAAATGTTGCTAATGATGGTATATGAAATGCTTGCTTTGAATGGGGTGAAACTGTGGCTGTATTTTATTGACTAAGATTGCTTCATAGGGATTCCCTGTTTATATGCATGTTTGTCCACTGGTCTTCAGGAGAAAAAATACAACTGCTCTATATGCTCTCTTATGATGGCGGGATTTCACTTTTCTCAAGGCAGGCAATTGCTGCTATATACTTCTTATTTTATGGCCATAAATGGCTTTTCCTCCAGTCTTGATGGTTTCTTACACGTCATTATTGTCAAAAATTGGTAAAGGCTGTATGGTCCTTCCTGCCTTTCTATAATTTTGCGTTATTGGTATTTCACTTCTATGTGTTGTAGCCCATATAATTTCCTTTATTCTGGTGAAAACGTTGGAGTACAAAAGTTATATATTAGTGCCTGGAAAAGGAAATTGTATCACTGTTTAGTAATGAACATGATGAAATTGATCATATTAGGCTTTATCCTTCTATTACAGTGTATTCTGTTAGCCTTGATTAGTTTAATGTTGATTTGAATTGAAGCTCGTGATTATTTTTTGTTGCTATCTCTTTACAAGTAGCTTTTGCATTGAGTTATCTCATTAAATAGCTGTGATAACGTTTTGTCTGCCTTTGGATTTTAGCTAGAACTTACTTTGGTTGTCGTAGCTGCATTTTTTCCACTGTATTGATAATGTATTGATTTATCTCTTTTGCTCTCATGATTTTTAGTTAATTGAGTTGTTGCTGCTATCTGGCCCTTTATTTTAATATTTAACAATTTAATTTATGCTCTGTGTTCATTTTCTACTCTTGTATTTTTTCTGTTATATTGATCAATATGATGGGTATATCTCTTTCATTTTTTGCATAACAATAAAGCTGTTATCAGGTGCACAATGTGGTTTTGATTTCAAGGTATGAAGTTCAGTAAAATCTTTGGATTGAGAATCAAGTTGTTCACTTATCTTGTTTTAATGGATGAATCATATGAATTTTCCATTGGAGCCTCAAATTAAGTCTTTTTTAGCAGTTAATTCCCATTTTAAAAGTAACCATGGCAGTTAGGGTTATGCAATAGTTGTGATCACTTATCTTCATGATTTCGGATAATTTCATTAAGAATCTTGATTCCTTGTCACATCAAGACTGTTCCTTCACTTGTTGGAGTAAATGTGCGCTCTGGGGAAATTCAAATCAAAATTTCTGTAATAACTTGTCTTTGACTTATTGCTTTCATTGATGATCATGCCTCAAAGCAATTAGTCATTGTTAGGATTGTACTGCTTGAACTTTATGAGTGAAGAGAGATTTGACATAAAGTGATGTAATGCAGTTTTTATGGAAGATCCTTTTTGTTAGAGTATTATTGAATTGTAAAATTCACTTTTTTATCAGAGTACATATATGTATATGTATATGCGCGCTCGTATATGTATATACACACACACACACACACACACACACACACTCACACACTCACACAGACATTGAAAGGGCTATCAATGTAGGTGATGGTCATCTATTGTTACTCTAGGAGCCTAACCGAACTACGAATCATCATGCATTTCTTTTTTCCCTGATCATATGACTTGAATATTCGGGATTGTCTTGTGCAAAGAGATGTAACATGTATAGTTACCCTAAATAGAAGCAGATGATTTTATAAGCATTTGCCCTCGTCAAATTTTTTTTACAAACATTTATTTCACTGTGTGACACTGTAATAATATAATGGGCACATGAATATTTGTTTCACTGACTGCTAGCTATCTTGGAGAAAATTTTCCTTTTCTCTTAGTTACATACTTGTATTAACTTCTATAACAAATATGTCAATTTTAATTTCTGTACCCATGTATGATGTCCGTAGGCTTTCTGCCTGACGTCCTCACAGCACAGCAGTGGTCATTTACTGTTAACGATTTATGTGAAACATTAAAGTCGATGACAACTTAAAGTGCAGAAACATGAGTAAATCTGAGGGAAGCAGCTATGTATCATGTTATTTGAGAGATATTCACATGGCAATCCATCTTTTTATAGTGTTATTGTAAACTTGATCAACCATTTGTGTATATCATGATCTTTTCTGTTTCTAAGTCCCTTGCATTTTAATTGATTGATCGATGCTGTTTGTTGCAGAGAGCAGATGCTTCAACTATTTGGAAAGAGTTCACCACTCCAGATGGCAAAAAGTATGTTAATGCTTATTCACCCTTGAAGAATTAGTGTCACTTTCCAATAATTTAGTCATTTGGGGTTGAGATTGATCAGACTTCTTTTGTTGCCCGCATTTCAATAGCTTGGAATGCCCTTTTCTCCCTGATATTGTTTATCGTAAATTAAAACCAGTTTTCCTCCGTGCTGATATGTTGTCTGAACAAGATTTTATAGGCAGGATTTAAAGAAATTATAATCATGTGTATGCATTAGTGGTATGTAGTTACTGACTTTTATTTGCCATATAATTTCTAACTTGGGAATTACAAGTATACATATATTTGATGCTAGAGACCTTTGATTTGGCCTTTTATCTACTTCGTTACATAGTGTTTGAGTGTGTAGATTTCTAGGCTAGTGGAATATACAATTTGATGTGGTAACACTCATGCAGGTACTATCATAACAAGGATACTAAGGAATCCAAGTGGACGATGCCTGAGGAATTAAGAGTGTGTTCTAGCTTTCTTTCTCCAGAAAGACTATATATATATACACGAAAGAATAATTTTGACCTTTTGCATTCTCAGGTAGCTCGTGAACAAGCAGAAAAGTCAGGTGCCCAGCTGGTGCCTCCAGAAGCTGCTCCAAGTTCTGCTATGGCTATCTCTGCGGCCCCTGTGGAAACACATCTATCCTCTGATGCTCAGACTAATGGGCCTTCCACCGTCAATGTGCAACCTGTTGAGCAAACTTTAAGTCCTGTGTTAGTCACACCTGTTGTAACCATTAATCCTCCCTCTACAATGGCTTCTGTACCATCAGAATCTATCACATCATCTTCTATGGTGCCAATGGGTACCACTACTTCCGGGCCATCTTTTACCTTAAGTGCTGCTGATGCCTCAACAACTTCAGTAATTTCTTCTGCTGCGTTGGACACAGTGGCTGCAGATAAGTATGTGCGACCATATTGGCCTAGTATAGCTAATCAGTAACAACTTTCCAATTATGTTTTGTTATTATGTTAGCAGAAAGGGTGTTGTAAATGTTCCAGACATTGTAAATGGTGGAGAAGGTGCAACAGCTGAAGATTTGGAGGTGAAGAGAGATTTCATTTTGTTCTTTTATGCTCTGCAGTTTTCTATATATGAATGACCATTAAGGAGTCTTTTTAAGGACACAGCGTTTTCCATTTGCAAACATTTTTATCTTCACGTAAGTTAATCTATGTGCATAAGCATATCACCCATTTTTATATATTGCATGAATATGCTAGCGGCTGACTCATTCAATTTTTTATATCATTAAATAATGCCGCAAGGTGGTTGATGTTTTATGCTCTCTCCTTGGAGAGGACATTAAGCTTGGTTGATTGGTCCACCTACCTGGCACAGTGGAAACAACATTGTCTTTTTTGTTATGGTCACACTAACTTTGGTTCAGCTACCCTGATAAAGGAGAGTGATTGGTGAAGTGAAAGACATTTATCTGTCAGAACTTCTCCATATCTTCACATAGATCCTTGATTAGGATTCATATCCCTTAAACCTCTTGACGGATAAGGTGGAAGATGACCCTTCCTCTTCATTTGCAATCATTGCTGATTTGATATATGGTCTTACATGCTGCTCGTTTTGAAAGCCAGAGAAATATGTTTGGTTTTATAGGTTCAAAAAAGGAAGCTCTCCAGCTATTTTCATATTTTTCGTTGATGACTAGTTTGCATGCACGTTCATTCATCTGCTGTTTGTTTCAGGAAGCAAGGCGAGGCATGCCAGTCACTGGAAAGATAAACACGAGCCCTCTTGAGGAGAAATCTGTTGATGACGAGCCATTGACCTATGTTACTAAACAGGCATGTTTTCAGAAAACGTGTGATGAAATATCTTGTCTGAATATGAAAAATCAATCTTATTTTGTGTATTTCTTTTAGGAGGCAAAAAATGCATTTAAAGCCCTTCTTGAATCGGTAAATGTTGAATCTGATTGGAGTTGGGAGCAGGTAGCAATTACAGTGTTATGATGTATTTTTTGGTAATTCTTTTTTTTCGTTAATTACTTTTCCTTAAGTTAACAACAATGGTCTTAGGCTATGCGAGTGATAATAAATGACAAGAGATATGGGGCTCTGAAAACACTTGGTGAGAGGAAACAGGCTTTTAATGAGGTATATGTTACCTCATTTAAATTTCCTTAATTTATATCTGCTCTTTTATAGTAAGCGGGATTAGGTACTAATGGCTTATATAATGTTTTGTTTCTTATTTCTATTTAGTACTTGGGTCAGAGAAAGAAACAGGAGGCTGAAGAAAGGCGCATCAAACAGAAGAAAGCACGAGAAGATTTTATAAAAATGCTGGAAGTAAAAAAAATAATATGTTTCTATTTTATTCTTCTCAGAGTTTCATAAAATTAATTTACTTTAATACTTGTGCAGGAATCAAAAGAGCTTTCATCGACAACAAGATGGAGGTTTTATTTTTATTTTTGTTTAATTTGTACTATATTTTTAAGGCATAGATAAGCGTTTAGAATATATCATATCAAGTTTTGGGCAATTGGGCTTTTTTGAAGAGTTATTGTTTGCTAATGAAGGATTTCAGTGTCATTTTATTTTGTTATGTTTGTTATTATTTACAACTCATATGTTGCAGTGTATGTATTTTAATGTGGGAAATCTAACATTTTGCAGCAAAGCTGTGACAATGTTTGAGGCCGATGAACGATTTATTGCTGTTGAGAGGTCAAGAGACCGTGAGGACCTGTATGAGAGCTATATGGTGGAACTTCAGAAGAAGGTTCTTGTCATATTTATTTAAAATGCCCTCTTGATGGGAATGTTTCTATTTTCTGCTTCAATTTATTTTTGAGCACAACCATAGGAACGAGCTAGAGCAGCTGAGGAGCACAAGAAAAATATTGCTGAGTACCGGGCATTTCTAGAGTCTTGTGATTTCATCAAAGTAAGTTTGCGATAAAACCAAATATTGTGTATGTTCTCGCTGACAACTGATTGATATGTCCACCAAATTATCATGACCTCAAGTTTGCATGAAAAGTGCTGCCATTCTATCTTATAGAGTCAGGTTTAGTTTACTTTAATTTTTAGTCTTGAATGAGCCGCTTCAAGAGAGTTTTTTCAGTTTTATTAGATGAATTTATGATGTTAGGATTTATTTTCCTTGATCTCATTCTAGCATCAAATAGCTTGTCGCTCAGATGTATAAGTTCTTCATCAAACCTTCCGAGTACTTAGTTGTATGTTGTCAGATTCATCCATTGCTATTTAACTCTTAGTTTTGTCATTGATATGATGAAGAACACATTGCTAATATAATCATCTATCTTGGTTGGAAATAACTTTTAATTGCATTCTGTGTCTGTTACCATGTTATTCTCTAAATAATAGGTTGTCATTGGGAATTTTGTTGCCAACAGGTAAATAGCCAATGGCGAAAAGTTCAAGATCGTTTAGAGGATGATGAAAGATGTTCACGTCTTGAAAAAATTGATCGTTTGGAGATCTTCCAAGTAATTTTTGTGACGTTTAATTTTTCCATTCTTTTTGAAATTATTGGTAACTTACTTTTAACCTGTCAGGAGTACATAAGAGACATGGAGAAAGAAGAGGAGGAGCAGAGAAAGATACAGAAGGTGCATTGCTCATAATGATAATTAATATCCAGGCTTTAAATGATTATATCACATAAAAACTTACTTGGTTTAGCTGCAATTGTTTTTCCAATTAAATAATATGCCATCCTTTTACTGGTTCTTGTACTTAAATTTAGGAGCAAGTGAGGCGATCTGAACGGAAAAATCGGGATGAATTTAGAAAATTGATGGAAGATCATATTGCTGCTGGAGTATTTACTGCTAAAACCCATTGGCGTGACTACTGTATGAAGGTGATATTGGCTTGGAGCTGCTTTCTTGTTTACTACGCTGTATCATAGTTGCATAATTGTTGAAGCATGTCTTCAATGAAATATATTTTTAGATTTACTTGCAGTTTGCTAGTGCAGTGCTCCATTGGTGTTAGTTCATGAGTAGAAGCAGGTTACAATACTTATTTCTTTTGACACCAATATTTGTGCTTAACTAGTAGGAGTTGCTATTTTATGCCATGATTCATGTTACTTTAGCCTCTTACAAATGTTGCACTTTCCATAATTTGGTTTATGGACTTATGTTTAATTAGATATTTGGAAGGTGGATTTGCGGATGACCATCAGTTTAGGGGTCATTAATATTTTTCTGTTGAGTATCTGGGCCCATATGCAGTGCCCACCTTTTGGTGGAGCTTTTGATCAGTTGAATGTTTTTATGGGTCTTCTATAGAGACTTTGCACAGAACTGTCTTTTTGCGTGCGCACTGGTTAAAAATTGTCATTTTTACATCTGAAAGCGTTTCTCTTATTTAGTTTTTAGTGTGATGCAGGTTAAGGACATGCCAGCTTATTTGGCGGTTGCTTCGAACACTTCAGGGTCAACCCCGAAAGATTTATTTGAAGATGCTGCTGAAGAGTTAGAGAAACAGGTTTAACTTACTATATTTCAGATACTGAAGAACAAAGATAGAATTCAGTTTCCTTTTCCTTGTTATATTTTATTTATTGAAATATTTATTTATTTTTTGTTGTTGTTTTGTCCTGGACAAAAGTATCATGAAGATAAGGCACAAATAAAAGATGCACTGAAGATTGGGAAGGTAAGTTTGCAGTATGAGTTATCACATAAAAGTTGTATTTTATTTTTAAAAAAATTGGTCTATTTTGCATTGGTTGCTCAGCAAATAGTATAAGCTGTTTTTGTATATTTTATTTAGAACTACAACATTTATCAACCACCATTGATCCTCAGGTGAGTATTTTATCTACATGGACATTTGAAGATTTTAAAGATGCCATTTCTCAAGAGGAGAGCTTTCCTAAAGTATTGGAGATCAACCTTAAGGTATTGTCTTGTCTGTTTTTTTGGAAGCAACAATTGTTGTTATGAGTTACCATTCCTTCTGATAATTGTTAGACTGCAAACCCTAGGCAAATTGATTGTCTAAGCTTTCATCTGGGGTTTAATTTATGCAAACAATTAAGACTATATCTTCTAATTAGAGTAAAGATTCCCAAGCTGTCTTAAAAGTTGAGGTCTGACCCTTATATTGCAAACGCTTAGATAGCTATTTCCAAATGGGAGTTGTATTACGACATAAGGATTTTTCAGAAACATTGACCAGAATTTTGGGTTTCAATGATACTGTTTGCTAAGATTCAAGCAATTATTTGCAAAAGTGAGATGACTTAAATGCTTTGATTTGATTAGGGAAATTAGGTGTTTGTTGACTGGCTTCACATTGAAAGAAATACAGACTTCACTAAGATTAAAGCAAATTGTTAAGTTCTGTTAACAATAAGTGCCATTTAAAAGGCTTCTTTCCAAGTCAGAATTGTCTTCTTCTATATTTGTGATATAATTGAAAGTGAATTCGGTTGCAAAGGAATTTCTGTGGTGCCAAAGCTTTTCTCGGTCATATTCAGCTGACGGTATTAATACTGGCCTAGCGGTATTTATGAGTAGTTTGTTATGATTACCTATTTTGTGTTGTCCTGGAATACATTGTTAAGCACAAAAAGGAATTTTCGGGTGTGCCATATCTAAACTTTGGTGCCTACTTTGATCATCGGATCTATTAGTTAGCCTATCTTTAGGGTGAAGGTAACTGCTGCTATACTAATAAGTATCATATATTTCTTCTCATTCATGATACTTGTAATTCTGTGATCATATAAGGGATAGTAGTGGTCTGCTACTAAGATGCGATAGTTATGATACTATTATGTTCCAGCTTTTATTTGATGAGTTGCTTGAGCGGATTAAGGAGAAAGAGGACAAGGAAGCAAAAAAACGTCAGCGTCTAGCGGATGATTTTTTTGACCTTTTGCACTCTATAAAGGTATGATCAAATGTTGCAATGAAATTGACAAAGGAAACATATACAAATTTTTATCCTTTTCTGCTTTCATTTTTGTGCTTAAATTTGTTCACCCACTTAGTTAACTTTATCATTTGATTGAAGGAAATAAATGCTTTTTCAACATGGGAGAAAAGTCGACCACTCTTTGAAGATAGACAAGAGTATCGGTACATTTGTCTCACATGTTCTTGCTTCTCCTTTTTTATCCTCTTCCCTTATTTGTCTTTCTTCTTTTATCGCTACCCCTCTTGTCCTTGGCCTCTTTTTCTCCTTTCCTTCTCCATTTTTTTTTCGAACTTTCTCCTCGTCTCTATTCTTCTTTTTCTTCTTCTTATTTGACCTTAATACCATATTGGGTTTTGACCTTCTGAGAGATGGGGATCTTATTCAGCCTTTTTACTTAATCATAAACCATGTCAATCTCACATTGTAGGAATCCATATTATTTCATGGAATCTCCATGCACATTTTTTTTGACTTTCTTTCATGTTCTTTTTTGGCACTTTTCTACTCCTATGTTGTGCATTAATAAATAATTACACACCAAATTTCTTCACAGTGGCTCTTGAGTGTTCCCATTGGGCATGCTTAAACCATCTATTGAGAATTTCACAAATCTTGTACTTAATTGGTGATGCCTATAGTTATGAAGTAAAAATATTTCGTGGTTGTCTTTCTTAATGGCTTGAGCTTTTGGGACAAGTGGTTAGACAATTTAAAATTTACATGGTATCAGAGCTACAGGTTTAGCTCTCGCCAGTGATATATGCCCAAAGAAAAATTAATTTGCCCAATGTTGTGACTAATAAGCTATTTGCCCCTTGTTTGTATTTGTCCACGCCCTAAGCCTTAAAAAATTTGTTTGCACTTAAAGGGGAGTGTTGAAGTAAATATTTAGTGATTTCCTTTCTGAAAGCTCAAGCTTCTGGGACAATTGGTTAGACCAACTAAAATTTACAATACCATTAAGCACTTGATCCTATATAGTCTTACCACACATCAATTTCCACCATTTGCATTGTCCATTTTTATGACTGTTAATTCCTATCCAGCACACTTGATCACTGTTAATTCCTATCCAGCACACTAGAGTTGGGTTCTTCTATATATATAATTGCTCTTGGTTCTGCTTTTTTTTCACAATCCTTTCATTTTGTTTAACAGGTCTATCATGGAAGAAAATTTTAAAAAAGAGATTTTCGAGGAGTACGTCACACATATGCAAGAAAAAGCCAAGGAGAAGGAAAGGAAAGGAGATGAAGAAAAGGTAATTAAACATGGTTGAGAATAGGCATTGGAAGGTAGCTAATTTTGCTTGTAAGATGGATATGCTGTAATTAATGTGTTGCACAATATCTAGGTGGTGTCACTGTATAGTATGATGGATTATCTTTGCAAATATCATGGGTGTTGTCACCTTCTTTTCATCTGTTCCTAACCTTGCTTATATCCATGCGAGTGTGTTGACAAAGTCTTGTTGCTGTAACGAGTCATGTATTTTTGAATTTAGGACAAGGAGTGAAACATCTGAAATAAATTTTTGACGTCTTGTTGCTGTAACGAGTCCTGAATTTTTGAATTTAGGACGAGGATTTAAATCTCTGGAATATAATTGTCTGATGTCCTTATCAGGGTTGGTTGTAAGCTTTTTCCTGGCAATGATATATTTTGAAAATTTATATTTGCAATAAAGATGCATTGAATGAGCATTTGTATATTAATTTCTACCAGTGTTGAGATGATGATGGATGATGAGTGGCTGGTATCAGTCCAGTCTTTTTACTACTAAATTGCTTTCTTGTAAGATATTGGAGGCTTTATAATGAAATATTTGCATCGTCTCTAGTGTAGGAGTCATCCTTGGATGGCTTAACTAACTTAGTTTTCTTTTAAATATGTTAGGTGAAGAAGGAGAAGGAAGAGAGAGATAAGAAAAAAGAAAAGGAGAGGAAGGAAAGAGACAGAGAGCGTGATAGAGGTAAGGGAAAGGAGAGATCAAGACAGGAGGATATGGAAGATGAAAATGCTGATTTGGCTAACAGTCATGGCAGCAAGGAAGAAAGGAAGAAGGGAAAGGAGAGGAAACACAGGAAAAAGCATCATGGTACCGCTGATGATGTAAGTTCTGATAAAGATGAGGAAGAGGAATACAAGAAGTCAAGAAAGCACTCCAGTGATAGGAAGAAATCCAGAAAGGTATATTATTTTCTGCAATACACAGTTCACAAATCTTGCGTCAATCTCATTAATGCTTGCAATGCTTCGATAGAAGAAGTTTTGTATTTTTTCTTTTCTTTTAAGGGAAAACCCCCGAACCAGCAAACTGATGGGTTGTCTGTTTTCTTGCTTTATTAGCATGGTTACACGACTGATTCAGATAGTGAAGGCCGACACAAGCGCCATAAGAGAGACCGAGATGGATCACTTAGACATGAAGATCTTGAAGATGGGGAACTCGGGGAGGAAGATGAAATCCATTGAGTTCATTTGCAGGTCTTTTCAGTTTTATCATTTCGTGTTAGTTATTTCCTTGCTATCTCTATGGCCGTTTATACTTAATCTTATATAGCTCCTAGATTTTATATTTGTAATTTCTCTCATTTGGGGCTATTTATTTGGTACAAACTACGTAATTCTACTTATGATTGAATCTTTGAATTATTATTTTATTGATGCAATGGGTTGATTTGATTATATTTTTGTAGTAATAATTTTGATGACACTGATAAATCTGCCTTTGGATCACAAGACTTTGTACACTGTTTAAGTGTTCTCGATGATGCAGAACTTGTCTCCATAATTTGGTTCTTTTCATGGGTACTGAAGTTGAATATGTAGCCTTTTACCATTTTCTTCTTTTACACGCTGTGGTTCTTAGCATATTATATACTGAAAGAAATTTTTAGATTGTTCAGAACCTGTCTTCTCTATGGGTTGTTTTGCATAAAATCTTACTTTGTATATGTGTCTGTTGTCTTTTGTCGCTCTTTCCAACATAAACGGTTCATTTTTTTTCTCATCGTTACTTTTCGTAATTGTTACTATTCTTGATGGCTATATGCGGATAAGAATTATTATGACGTGTGAGTCCGTTTGTCATCAGAGGGAAAGGCAATCACTCTTAAAGAGGTGAAATCATGTGGAACTTAAAAAGTCCTGCTGTGCCTGAGGCGCCAGCGTCCTAACCATTGCCTCATACAGGAAGGAGACGGCCTTATCAAATGGATCCTGATGACTAACCCATTTACGTAGAGCAGGGAATGTAGTGATGAAGAACTGATATTTCAAGATTACTTGTTAACACAGCTAAATAAGCGAGACAGTAAGAAGAGATACTGCAGTTTTTTTAACTGCATCTACTTGGTTGATTGGTGTGGCATGTGGCATTGTAAAACATTGGACGACATACATTTTTATCTGTTGGTTGGTTCCTCCTAGCCCCTAGGTAATAGCGAGATTCAGTAAAAGGTTTTTCTCTTCACATGAGCTTGTCAATCTGATTGGTATATGCATTTTCTCTGCATTTCTCACTGAAAAACAATGCTCAACATTTTGTTTTATAAAAGTACTGCTCTACATGCAACAATAAATTTGGTCCTTATTACAAAGCCTTTATAATTGAGATTGAAGGTGTTTTTGAGGCCAATGAGGGCATTGTACAGTAAAGGGCCTCTTAGTACTTGCTTGACCTGCTTGGGGATTGGCGATATCCAGTAACGAGAATTACATTACAAGCTCATCTTGTTTCTAAGCTGTTTTTGTGTGTTTTTTTTGGGGGCAGTTCATATTAAGCTGTTAGTTGCCATGTATTTTCTGCATTATTCTGATTTACAAGCTGGCGCAGTCCTTGTGCTTTCGTTTATATTTACCTGCAAAAATGGTCTCATTAATTAATATATTTAGCGCAGATGATGAAAATTCGGGGTATGAATCGTAATGACAATATGACATGCATAAACCAAAATCTTACATAGGAAATCAGGGAGTATTCTTATCTTTTAGTTTGCAAATTTTATCTACTTTGTCGAGTTAGTTTTAATTAGCACGGATTGTCGACTTGTTTTAACATGCATATGAGCGAGAATGTAACATAGCATTACAGTATTAAGAGGGTCACATTTCTTGTCCTCGCCGTAAAGCAAGGTGCTCTCATAACTTGTTCATAGAAATATTTAAGTAGAATCTCAATCTGAGTGCTATTTTATACTTGTTTTAATGATTAATGATCATATTAACTGAACCCAAAAAGTCCTTTTTTTATATTTTGATTTTTATTGAAGGTGTAGGTTTATGGCAAGAACTTACAGATGCTATAGCAGGGCTGTTTCATCACCGGATCCTCTGGAGTCGCTGGAGGCTCTTGTCCAAATATCATTTCACAACTCATATCTTCGAAGTCTAGATCACACAATTTCAAACAGTTATAACTCAAGTATAGGATTTATTTTCAATGCAATTCTTTGATCAACTAGTAACTTTTCCTTGCAATTCCATATACTATTTAGTCCTAATGGAAACACATTAATCTCTGTTTCTCATTCGGGTCATCGCCTTTTTTTCTTCCTCAGGAACATACCTTGGTGCTCTTCTTACTTTGCGAAAAAAATAAAAAAACAAAAAATATATAAAAAAACACTTTTGTAAGCATAATGTGATTGTGTTCTTAGTATGAATGCTAGAATGCTAGAATGACTACAACCATTAATACATGGCATCCACCACTCGTTGAATTACACAGCTCCTTCCATTAACTTCTTATCCATCGAATTATCAGTGACCTACATCTTATAGCTAATTTGGCCTAGAATACATAGGTGGAACATCTAGCCCGGACCGGCAGCACGGCCATGAACCGTCCATTACGGTCCAGCAAGATGGGGGACAATGAAAATCATTGATGTTAATTTTGGGTCATTGTAAGGAAGCATGAAATGATGTTAAATATTGTTTTTGGAAAACAAAATGATATATATGTTCTCCCCTTAGAGGACAATGAACAGATCTTCCTGCTCTTTCATGGCAAAAACAACTTGAAGGTTACTGTTCATGGTATTGGGTAGGTAGCTTCAATTGCATATAGGCCGTCAGCTTGTTCCTTAGAGATCCAATTGCGTTGCTTTTGCTTCCTTAGTGGAACTACAACGGCCTGCAACCATCACAGATATGGCTCTCCACTATATATATGAGTATGGTTTCTTGCAGCTAAGCTGTAGGCAATAACAGCAATGGCGACCCACACTTTGTAGTTGTATGATTGTCTTCACGTCTAATAATGTGTTTGTGGTGTAAGGTGGAATTGTTGTTGAAGATATTTGTCAAAATTTAGGGATGCAAGTGTGTCCAGGTAAAGCAGGAAGGCGACATCATTTATAATACAGGATCCGGTCTTCATTAGTTTCCCATTTTTTATGATTCTGTCTAACTGGCCCAATTGAATATAGACCCAAACCCTAAAATTATTGAATTTTGTTTAGATATTTCGTTTTCTTTGTTCGACTTGCTCTACATAAGGAATATTTTTATTGATGAAGATGTAATTATCATAAAAATGCAGTAGTTTATATGTATTTTTAATTCTGCTGCATTTAATTATAGGTCAAACAATTCGGTCCAGTTGAGAATCAGGTTTAATTATGAAATATTCATGGTAAATTTATAACTTTTTTTGGTTGATGCAACCGGCCTTACAAGCTTCTGAGTCCTTAATTCAAAGGGTATCTAGCTTAAAACTAGTCATTAATTAATCGCGGGCCAATTATAATTTAGACAGTGCAAATAACGAGCTAGGTAACTATTAGAGGAAGTAAAGACTAAAAGCCCTTGCTATATGTATTATATTGAGGTGTAATTTGCAAGTACTTGAGCTTACTTGGAACCATTGTGAGAGGAATCCCAAAGGAGTCCTTGATGAATTTCTGACTTGGTATCTTGCACAAGTTGGCACACATTCCAACACAGTTAGTGCCTTCCAGGAATCTAATAGAATCAAATAAAGAAAACCATATTACTTTCACAGTTATTTTCTTATTATCGTTTCTAAAATATGTCATTGCATCCACATTTTATTTTCAAAATTTCAAATCAAGGAGAAATACCCAAGTACCTGCATTTATAAATGTGTACTACATTTCTTTCTCTTCTCCCCTCCAGCTCAGACTCCTTGACCTTCATTACATACATATTTTCATAAATCTGAATTAGTCAAATGTTTCCCCATTTGTTGAGGTGGCAACTAAAAAAAAAAAAGACATTAGATCTAGCTACTTGGCATGTTTGGGAAAGTTATAAGAGTTGGATAAGAAGTAAGGCTTCAAGTTTTTTGCATAGATAATGGTGAAAAGGCTGATGGTACATGTGAGTGTGTGTGCTTGTCACATTAGTAAAACTTTTTTTTTTACTCCAAAAACCCTCTGATAATTTATGAAGTCAAATTTTACATATGACTCCATAATAATTGATTTTATTAAGGAGTTATTAAAGTGCAGACTAGATAGCATTCCGAATTAAACTCGTACTATTCCACTCTCGAAAATAACTAATCCTATTTTTTATTAAAAAATAAATATTCTAAGCCCTCTCCGCACCTCTGTATAAATACCAGCCCAGAACACAAAGTCAATTGCCTTTAGTTCCTTTGATACTATATATATGTGTTGTATACAATAATACTCGTCTGCTCTGTCTTTTTGGGTGTGAGAAAGCTCAAGATATAGAGATGTAAAAATCTTTCGGGAATAGAACGCTCTCACTAATCTAGAGCCCGTTGTGACCTGCGCATATACCAACTCACGATATACACAAAATAAGCTCACCAATTTTTGGCTTATTGAAATTTGATGAAAACTATATATAAGGTTGTGAAGGAAATTATATAAATAGGTCTAAAGTAATATAAGGTGGAGTTAACTTTGAAAACAACACGAGATATCTCATCCTCGAGGGTTTATGAATAATAGAGATAAAATATAGATAACTTGTGTTAAGTGGGATCTGATAAAACAACCACTTAACATGATTCCACTTAACACGCATATAATCTAGAAATTAAATTCACGATAGACTTTGGAACATACACTATGTTCAGTGGAGGTACACAAAAGGCCTATTAAGTGGAGCTTGAACATACACTTCCAAGTTCCAAGTGTGATGGCACATCTACGACGAACATAGATTCTGGAACATACATTGGAACCCATTACTCAAAAAAAAACTAACAACTCTATATGGCACATGATTATGATATGTGCTCACATAAAAAAAATACCTCAAATAATTAATGACATCCAAAAAATCAACGAGTAAACATTCGGCACACAAATTGAGACTTGACAAGCAATAAATAAACAAACAAAATATAAATGAGGCAATTAAATAAAAGAGTTATAAATAAAAATATAATAATAGGTGTGTGAGTAAGTGTCGAAATAATAATAAATAAAACTATACACACAAAAATAAATAGGTAAATAAATAATGAATAATAATCAAATAAAAATTTTGGGGAAAATAATAAATAAATATGCTCATGAGTGAATAGACTAATAATAAATGAACAAAAGTAAATAATATATTAATCATGAATACTAATAATAATAATAATAATACATAAATGTAATACATAAGTATGCAACTAAACATGAGTAAATAATAAATAAATAAATACATAAAAACTCAAAAATTAAGTAGATAAATTAATAAATAATTAATAAAAATTAATCATGAATAATAATAATATAAATATCAGATATATAAATATACGAATAAAATGTATAAAAAATAACATGAGTGGGAAAATAAATAATAAATAAATAAATAAATAAATAAATAATGAATTAAGATACACATAAACCAAAATAATATTAACAAATAAATACATCATCAATACAAATAAATAATCATATAAGCATGCATCATATACAACAAATCAATAATAACAAGAGATAAATCAAATACTAAATTAATTAATTAATTAATTTAGTAATTTAATAATAATTAAATGAAAGAATTAATATGAATATGCATCTAAACTAATGTATCAAGACTTAAATTACCAGAAACGGGTGAAAAACCGACAAAAATAGACAAAAATGACCAACAAAGGTAACCAAGTAAAGTGGGCTGAGTTAGACTGAGTTAGACCAAGTTGACTTGGTGCAATCAACTCTTTGGTTGGGTTAAGTGGTTTGTTAGATCCAATTGATGCGAGCATAGGCGCATACAGTGCTAGACACAAATGCTAGCAATCAAACCCGATGGCGTGACTACTGCGTGTCATCAAAAAATGTTGACTTGGAGTGTGATGTAGGTGGTGGTTGATAGAGTCCAGCAGATGGCTAGCTAAAAAATGGTTTAAAATAGGGGGATTAGCCGCCGAGAATGGTAGAGTCGACGACGGTGAATGAGGCCACGATGGCAATGAACACCTATCTCAAAAGCTCAGCTGAGTGGAGGGGAGTTGTTTTGGGTAGTCGGTCACGCCAGAGGAAGCTCGCCGATGCCAAGGAAAGGATTAAAGTGGTGGTGATGAAAAAATCTGGCAAATAAAATTGCTCTGTTGGAGTCCGACTTGGTGGTGCCAATGCCGATGGTGAGTCTTGGTCGATTGCCGATAGCGAGGTGATCACGATGGTGTTGGTTCAATAGCCGGAGTCTTGCTAGTAGCAAACTAAAGTGGCAACGGCGCTAGGGCTAAAATTCTCTAAAAATGGGGGGAGAAATTCACATCAAAATGGGAAGGTTGATGTGGCATGATTTGATCTTGCCACATGTCATGATCAAAACATTTGATAATTCATGGGCCTAGCGGTGTCTACCTCAAGTGTGTGTGTGTGTGTATATATATATATATA
>JAVDBV010000030.1:0-18841 GCA_032619315.1 Piper longum
GATCGAGATGCTGGGAGTGCCGATCGTGGCCGGGGTGGAGGCCGTCTTTCTTCAGAGAGTGTACCCTTTTCTGCGATGCCCGCCTTCTCCGGGGAACGTATTCAAATCTATGATGCCATCATTTTGGCATTGGGATCATAATAATAACAATAATAATAAATTAAAATAATAATAATAATAATAATATAGTTATTGAAAAATAAATAAATATAAATATTATTATTATTATTATTGTGTATTATTATATGTATGCTCATAGATGATAGAAGAGCAAATACGGAAAAAAGAGGAAATATTGGAGGGGGTGAACCAATCAGTGATTAAAATAAAAATAGACAAAGAAAAGTAGAAAGAAGTTGGGGGGTTGGGCGAACGGCGGCCGAAAGGGTGAAAGTGGCCGCACTGACCGACCATGGAATGTTTTGCCGGCACTGATTGCTGTGCAACGTGAGCCCCACCTCCTTTTTATTTTTTTTTCTTTCTCGAAACTAAATGAACAAGATATTGACTCAAATTGTGAAACCTACTACTCTAAGTTATAATTTAGTGAACCTGTCAATTTAATTGTCGATTCATCTATTAGTTTGAGTCGATTTAATTTTATGATGCGTGTGTCGAGCCAAAGACGTGCATTATTAGTAATGAGGGGTTAAGTGTATAAAGTGTATAATGATAATATTATAAAAATAACAAGAAATGAGTTCTCCTACGCCGGTTATTTTTTTTATTTATTTGATCATATAATTATTTTTACGCCAAATAATATATTAAGGCATATTAGATAGCAATTTGAGTGGGTTAATACTCAAATGATTGGCTTGACTGAATTAAGTAGATTAACAAACGGTTTGATCGCTAGTGACCTGAATTTGAGTGTTACACAAAAAAAAAGTAAAAACAAATATACATTTTTAAGAAAAATTAATATTGAAAGGATGATACATTATTCATGATTTAAAAATAGCTTGTTAAATGTCTTTTTATTACAAGGTCTTAAATACACTGATAATGAGTTCTATTAAATAAATCAAAAAATAATCGGATTAAGGTTGAAATTTTAATGACCAATAATAATTCTTAGGAAAGTTTTTGATAATTTTTAACATTGCAAAAGTAGCTATGGAAGTTATACTTGACGTTATAATATTTTATAGAAATAATTATATCAAATCGCTAAAATTTATTAATAACGTCCATAGAAAATATTATAAGCCAATTTCAATTTGAAGTAAATTTAATAAGACCCTTGTAGACGTGATATATATGAGTCAAAACTCATTCGTAATGGCTAGTTATTATCTACTATATCTATCTATTTATCTATTGTCTACTTACTATATAGTGTAACAGGATGATTTTTTCTCTGTTTCATCACATTTTGGCCTCTTTTTGACCTACAAATCCCTCACTACTTTTTCCTGCTCGCCGAGAACTCTTTTCTTCACATCCCTCCTATAAAAGGCTCACATCCTTCTCTTCTTCTTTCCCTTCTCACCCAGTCTTCTCATCACGTCTCTCCTCCCCTCTTCTCCACATCCCTCCCTCCTCCATTAATAAATAATCAAAATAAATTATCTTATTATTGCTACTTTCTAATTGCTTAAATATATTTTTTTAAAACAAAAACTTTATTTTCTTGAGTTTTTTTTCTCACTAATCTCACTTTATCATGTTGTGGGTAAAGTGAAAACACCAAGAAAAATTTTAAGAAGTCACCCAAAAAGACACTCTCAAAAGCTCATAAATCAAAAATCCCATTAATGGTTATGCAGGAAATAACTACCCAATGAGTTTTGTAATTAACTATAATACTCAATAATTTTAGTGTTTTTGGAGTATTACACTAATTCAGTACATCACATTTAAAAAACCATAACTTCAATATTACGAAGCCAAAAGTTATAAAATTTTGAGAAATATAACTAAACTTTATAAGAAATCCAACAAAACTAGGATCATGTTAATCGGAGTTTTGTAGCGAAAGTTATGATTTTTACAAATTGACAGATAAACCAGGAAAATTTAAAACGTTGTACATAGAGAAGATATTTCCTATAAACAAATGGTCTTTGTTCAACTCATGATCTATTGAAAATAAAAAGATTATATAATGTAGAGAAGATATTTATCAAAATGTAATAAGATATAAAAAAATTTGTTCACAAAGATTTGTTTGATCTAAATAAGAAAACAAATTAATAAATAAACAAACAAAAGGGAAAATCTATGGTTAACAAGTTAGACACGATTACATATAAATTAAATCCATATCACCAATAAGATGTTCATTAGATAAAATATAAATTAACGTAAGGCTAAGAACGTAACATTTATGGTAGCTTAATCTAAGTGGAGCCAAACTTGTTTAAAGTAGTATTGTACTTAAATTATACCTATGGGTCAATTTTTGTCAAGGGTCTAAGTAAACGGGTAGAAGCTCCTAAATATGTTCTCATGCATGGGTAAGGAAGTGGGTAGTTAGATCTACAATAGGTAAGCGAGTATATAAGGACATAAGTGGACAATCTCTCTCTCTTTCTCTCTAATTCTACTTCAACGTTGGATCTCCTCTCCCTCTATAGCTGCAATGCCCAAACCCTTTTCTCTTCTCTTCCTTGGTTCCTTGGTAGAAAAAAAACGTGTTCCAACCCTTCCTCCAAGTTTTGGTGAGTTTGGATTGTATTCTCCCTAGTTTTTCAAGAGAGAAGTACTAGGGCTTGTGTTCTAGGGAAAATCAACAAGGTTAAAGGTTAGCAATTGAAATCTAGATCTTAATTTCATGAAGTTCATGCATCTACATCAATTAGAATGATGTTGTATTGCCCGACTCCAGTCCACTTTCAAACCGGCTGGGATTGTTACGATAATCCGAACTATCACTTATTCTAAATTTATTTGGTTGACCCAAACTAAAAAAATGGACCTAGGTCCTCTCGACATCTCAAAATGGAAGAGAAAACCCCTAAAATGTGTAATCAATGCATGTATGAAATGCATCCCTTAACATAATGCTATGTGAATGTCATGACAAATAATCCTATTAAAAATAAAACAAAAATCAATTACATCACGATAAGGATTATAGAAATTTTGAAATAAAACAGATAGAGGTTTCCCTAAAAATGCAATAAAGGTCACCCCATCAAAATGCTATATATAATTATATATATCATAACAAAATATAACTTTTACATTTCATGACACATCACAATTATATCAACATAATCATAACCTGGGTCTTGACCCATCTATTCATCATAATTGTCATAGGTATCATATTCACAAGATCATGTTCATAAATTGGGTCTTGACGCATTTGCTGATTTCATCTGACATATATGTTATATCATTTCAACATTTTTTAGTTATTTCAACATTAAACATCTCATTATAAACTGATATATCATAACCAAAATCACCCATCAGGTCATATTGTGCTAAGTCAATGTGTGCACACTATGCAATCACTACTCTTTTGCCGAGGCTGACATGTCATATTCTTGTTCCTCCCCTACATAAATAATAGAAAATCGTTAGCAACTACTGTCACTGGTCCAAAAATAATTAAATATCAAACTGGTAAATAAGAGCTAGCTCTCATGTAAAAAAAACAATCATATACTTCCACTTAACACTCCAAGGGCTACTACTAGGGAGCCATCTAGCAGCAAACTAGATAACATCCTAAACTGACTGGCATTATGCTTCTCTCGACATTTCTCAGTTTTTTAAGTTCCACTCTCTAGAAAATCATTATCCTATACTCTTTTTAATCCTCCATATTTCTCCTAGCATAAAGTCTGAGTACTTTCAGGCAGTTGCTTTTAGTACCTTTTGATACCACACATCTAAACATGCGTTATAAATAACAATACTCATATACTTTATGCCTTTCCGGGCATGAGGAAATCCAGATGTGGAGTTATCAGGATCCCTCAGGAATGGACGGTCCTCTCAACTATCGAAAGCCCATTGTGACTTTCATATGCGCCTCTCACGGAATGTGTTAAGTCCATTCCTTCATCTTTTGGCTCACAAGAAAATCTGATAAAAACTATATTAATGGCTAGGAAGGGAATTATATAAATAGGCCCAAAGGCAACTTGTTATGGATCTGAGTTTTCAAAACAGCTCAAGGGACCTCATCCTTGAGGGTTCTTAATTCCGAAAAATATAACGTTTAAATGGCCTGTGTTAAGTGGAATTCGATAAATCTACCACTTAACACGTCTTGTGATCTGTAAAACAAAACAACAATATAATAGAACAGCAAATCAGAAGGTGAGTTATACGGACTCGGTAGAAGCTTCAAGTAGGGTCTCGTGCCTAGACAATGAGCTCCTACTTCACATCTACACAACCAAACTATAAACTAATGCCCATGCTAACTATGTGATGCATGCATGAAATGGATGCATATGAATATGATCATAATTTTATTACCTAAGCAAACAAGGTACACAACATGATCAATTTGATAAAAATCCACATCTAATTAGCTTCGTAACCCTAATGATAATATTACCCTACTTGTGATATTTTACACTTAAATAAGTTTACTAATTCTAATTATGCTATTTACCCTTAATTATGATTACTAATCCCTAATTATGACATTTTATATGTAATTAGCTTTGTAATCCTAATTATAATATTCCACATGTAATTTCCATTATTAATTAACTTTGAATCACTAAATAATTACTTATACAATTATAACATCAATACACAATTTTTTCCCAATTGTAAACATCATAAATTTTATATAAAATTCATATTCAAATAATTCAAATTATTATTAATTTACCTAAGAAATTTACAATTCAACGCAAAATTATCATGAATTAAATATTATTATATTAACAAAAATTATGAACAATTCAAAAAAATTATGAATGTTATGCACAATAATTCAAATGAATTAAAAATCTAAAATTGGAAAAGTAAAAAACATTTCACCGTTATTTTGAATCAAATCACTGACAACGATGGTGGCGGCTATGACTTTTGACTGTGCCGAGGAGTGGCGGAGGTGATTGCCTCACGGTGAGGAGGAGGCCAAGGGCTAGGACTAAGTGAGGTTTGGTCGACTAGGCGACCCCTAGTTGGAGCATGGCCGGAAATTGGCCGGAATTGGGTCGGCGGCGGTGGTGCTACCAACGGCCAAAATCAGGGGGGGAAGAAAGGTGCGACTAGTAAAGGCAAGGGAAAGGAGAAAGAGTGGGAAAGGAAGGAAGGAAGGTCAGTGACGAGGGCTGGATGGATGGCGGACACTGGTGGCGAGGCCGGTGGCACTCCAAGAAACAGTGGTAGGGAGGGGTGCAGCGAATAGGGGAAGGGGTAAGGAGGAGGTGGAGAAGGAAGGAGGAGGGAAGGCTGGGGCGGCATTGCTGCCGGTCGGTGTCAGTGTGTTCGGCAATGGGGTAATTGGTGGCAGCGTGTCAGGAACAGGGGAGGTGTTGGTGTCGGTTGGGAAGAAAATAGATGAAAGGGTCGATCTCATATTTTTTTAAAAAAAATTTACACTCAACTAGATATGACTAATTAAGTGTAAAAAATGATGTCTAAAGACTCTTAAAACTATCTAAAGGTTGTCAAACATGAGTCAAACACGTCATGAATGTGAGTCAAAAATAAAAATGGAAATAAAATAAGCTCAACATCCGTCGAATGACATGCTCCAAAAAACTACCAACCCAACTAAAAATCCTAGCCAATGCATCCTAATAAAATCAATGGCCTACATCTAATTTCTACTATCTACTAAGAAAAATAAAATAAAATTACATCATCATAACATGCTCTCATATATATTGATAACTCAGTCTGTTGTTATGTATTGATGCTATCATCATATTCTAGGGTATGCATGTACCCTCATAGCACGTGCACTCGGTTGACCTCAACCCTGTGCACATGTTCTAAAACCTGAACTAACTCAAATAAATAATTGACCCGACCAATTAGCGACTATAAAACCCTAACTTGAGTCACAGATTTTACATAGCCTATTGAATCAAATAATGTATGAATTGCTTGCAAGTCATACATTATTCAATTTTACATTGCAAGTCATACATTACAAGTTTCATGGAAGAATAGATTAGAATTGTTGTTAAAGAAGAATTCAATATCTGATTGAATTTGATATCATGTTTTGATGCTAAACAAGAGATCATCATGATAATTAAGCAAATCATACTACTAAATAATGAATTAAGATTTGTTTTCATGATTTCTTACATGTTTCGATCAAATTTATGAATTATATATAGCTTAGGCACTTGAGAAAAACCACGAGAAAATAGGGTAAATCATAATGGATTGAAAATCTTCTAGAACCCATGATTTTGTGCTTATATGATAACCCAAACTTTGTTTCATTAAGATTCAGATTTGAAACCCTCGTGTCAACGCAAGGGCACCCAGCTAGTGCAAAGGAGCCCAACCAATGCAAAGGTGTTGTGACCAGAAATAGCAGTCGTACCCCTATCTTAAAACGGTTATAATTTTGGTTATACAACTCGGATTCAAGCAATTCTTTTTGGTTTTATGACCATCATGATTTCTAGTTTCTATTTGTAAAATTTCATAAGCTTTGGATAATTATCCCCGAAGATATGTATTTCTAAAATTGGATGTTTACTTTCATGTTATATTAATGCTATGCCTCAAGTATGCCACACTTGTGACTAGATAATCAGTTTGTGATGCTTGTATGAAGTTGTATACATGTTGTATGAATTGTTTGTACTTTAAATGAATATCATGTCTATGTCATATCATATCATATCATGTAAATATGAGCAAGCTAGTTTAGGCATTAATATAGTTGTTTGTTATTGTCCAAACTAGGAACTGTTCAACTGCAACTTGGAGTTCAGAACTTCGCTGCAATCCAGGTTTGTTTAGTCGTATTTAGGGAGTTTTATGATCCCTTGTGTGCAGATGTTTAACGGATTAGTCGAATTGTGATTTCATGTATGTATATTTTTATGTTCACATATTATGTTCAAGTGAACAATATAAAATTGAAACATTAGGTTTTATACACGTTAAGTCAAAGCAATGACAAGGCCTAGACTTAGTAATCACATCATATTTTTCATGTGCTAAGTCAAAGTATTGTTGGGTCTAGGCTTAACAAATTAAAGTTTTTCCAAGTAAAGTCAATGCAATGGCGGGGCCTAGGCTTAACAATATGTTTTATGATTTCTCAAGTTCAAATAAACCACCCAATAGACATGTTACGTTGTCACCCTCAGTGGATTACCCTAGTCAAGGTCCCACAAAGGTTGAGGCTACTATCTTGGTAGCACTAGTGATCATTAGTGGTTCCTCATGTATAAGTTTTGGTGGCGACTCACCATCAAGAATTCTAGAGTGAAAATGCTAAGCTCCCCCAACTACAAAGGTGAGTCATAGGCTATAAAGGTGAGCCACCTAGCTACAAACGAAAGTCACATGGCAAGAAAGGTCATGCTATGAGTTTTAAGTGGGATGTTTTCTTTGTTGTACTTTTTGTGTGCTTCTATCTTCATATCAGAGAGGTTGGATAATGAAGATAGTGTGTTTTAAAATTTGGGGCTATAAAGGTTGAGCCATAGTTAAAAGTGAAGGTCACAAAGGTGGGTCATAACTAAATAGATTAAAGGTTGACACCACGAATCTGGCTCGCTCATGAACTAAACTGGAACGTCATGGGTCTTGAGTGGATCCACCCTCGGTGTCACAAGATGGAAGATGTCGATCGCTATGCATGGATGAATGCACGGAACCCTAACATGCCACATGGGTGACATGACAACTAGTTCACACAAAAAATAATTACAAAAAAATAAATAAAAATTCATGAAATAAAATAGATAGAATCTCCCCTAAAAGTGTAATTAGGGGTCACCCTGTCAAATCAACATATATAAATACAAATCTGGATACGTTCATTGCACCAAATTTTTCACATTATCATTTAATTTGGTCACATCATAACATTCTCGGCATTTAAGTCTCAACCCACCTGTTCATTCTATTCACATTTCCACCGTTATCATTCAGTATGCACACTAACACATATTTTAGATCCTATTATCGCTATTCATTTCTATATACTAAAAATCTTCATCACACATATTTCATTTTCATAATAAACATAACAAAATAATCAAAACAGTCAAAACAAACATTTTGCCGGCGAGCATGTGTGTGTGTGTGTGTGTAAGGTAAGTCACTGCTCCTCCGTCCAAGTTGGCATATCCCGTATTTAATCATCACCTACATATATATAAAGAAAAACATCAGTAATAAGTGTTACTAGTCCAAATATATAACTATATAACAAACTGGCAAATGAGAGTTGACTCTCATTTTGAAGAAAACCTTTATATGCTTTTCTTGAACACTCCTAAGGGCATCTACTAAGAAGCCACTAGACTGCAGACCCGATACCATCCCAAACTGACTGATCTGATGCCTCTCTTGGTATTTTCTCATTTTCTTGGCCCTTGGAACTATCGGTATATCCTAAGCCCTCTCATTTCCTTTTGAACCACAAATTCGGACGTTCACTGTACTGAATAGTACCCATAAACCTCCACATTTTTTTGGGTGTGAGGAGCTCAAAACGGGAGTTGCCAGGATCCCTTGGGATTAGAACAGCCCGCTCATTAATCGAAAACCCGCTTTGACTGGCATGCACCCGCTCATGGTATGTGCAAGTCGCTTTTTCCATATCTTGTCTCATTAAAAACTTGATAAAACTATATATAGAACTAGGGAGGGATTTATATAATATGCCTGAAGGCGAATGCAGTGGATCTTATTTTTGAAATCAACTCTAGGAATCTCATCCTCGAGGGTTATTAATCCAGAAAATCGATTGATTAAATGGCTCAGGTTAAGTGGGTTCCGATAAAATTCCACTTAGCCCATCCTGTAGATAATAAAACAAAGCATGCAATAGAATAGAGCGAAAAACAGGGAATGAGTCATAAACGGACCTGGCAGGAGTTTCAAGCATGTCCTCACGCTAAGCGGCGAGCTTCTACTCTGTACCTACAAATCAAATTAAAAGCTAATGCCCACTAATTGAATGATGCATCAAACATCCTATAGTATACACACACCACATCATACATCAATCATACATATGTTTTCCTATGCTACGTTGCATTAGATTATGATAATTACTTAGTTTACCTAATTAGTTCTTTAACGTTTGTTTTAATACAATTCAATCAAACAAATTTCATATTTTTATTTTTATTTAAAATGAAATAGCAAACTCGTCAATTCATTAATCCTAGCATGTTGTGCTAATAATTATCACCTTTAATAAATTAAGTTGGAGTTAATTATACCTAATGTTGTCGATAATTAGCGACGACTAGGGTTTAGTTGCACAACTCAAGACTTGAATTGGACACCCGTTGGCGTCCAAAGTATGATCGGGTTCGACTGGATGAGTTCGGCAGAAGAACTAGTGAATTCCAACAAATTGGTTTTCAAGTGGTTTTCGGCAATTTTTTGGCGACTATTGCCGGCGGCGGCTAAGCATCAAGATGGTGGTGGTATGGGGAACTGTTGGCACTGGCTCTACAAGCTCTATGCGTCTACAACATCGACGAGGTTGGGGTAGGCGGTGGCTCACTGAAAAATTACTAAACATGGCAGTCGATGATGGGGCTGAAGAGATCTAGTTGCGATGGGTGGCGTTGAGTTCCGCTTAGGTCAGGGAAGGTCATGGGAGGATCGGCAATGTTGACACAATGACTAGACAACAACGGCGGGATTGGCGATGGGTGCACAGTGCTAGGGCATGGCGATTTGGGTCATGAAGGTTGGGTAGTGGTCGAGGGCGTTCAGGGTGGCGCCAACCGAGACAACATGGCGGAGCTCGGGTAGTCTAGTAAATAAATCCTTAAAAAATTCAAAAAAATATGAAAAAATCCCATAAAGCATAAAACATACTGTAACATCATAATCACATGCTCTATTACTAATAACCCACCCAAATTGCACGTAACGCGTCATAATGCATTATTCGGCCTAAAAATAATTCTACGGCCTAATACTAAAATTAGAAAAAAAATCTAGGCATACTCTCATATATTATGATAACTCATTCTGGTGTTATCTATCGACGTTATCATCATATACTTTGGCACACATGACTCTCATGGTTCATAACACATGGCCGACCTCGGCTCAGTACACATATTCTGAAATTGACTCGACTGAAAATTGCGATAGAATAATTGGTTCTGACTATAAAACCCTGACCCGGGTCACGAGTTTTACAATAAAAGTTGGTCATAAATAAATATCTTCCTAAGTTAAAAAAGTTGAACTTAAGGAGATACTAGTAAAATGGTTTAAGGCTGCAAAAGTTAAGCTATAGTTAGATATTGATGATTATGTTTTCATGTTTGGATAATACTTTATTGTTAACTAACTATGGCTTACTAGTAAGTCACATGAGTTGTGTCAATTATATAATCATTTTATTGATATTTGCTTAACGAGTAAACATTATGTTCAGTTATATAAATGTATCAATATTAAGTTGTGATTCATGTTATATTATGAATGCCATGTTCATTAATAATTATATTGATTGTATGTAGAATTGCAGTTTAAACGTTATTTTTCTTACATCTCACGTTATTCTATGACTAAATATTGTATACACTATTGAGTGGACGTATTTGTATGTAGTTAGGTAAGAGATCCTTAGGAGTGCTGGGATGATGAATTCTCACCACTTAGGAGTTATTTTTTCTATTATTTGCATGTTTTAGGATAATAGTTTTAGTAGACTTGTGATGAGAGGTACTCAATAGTTATACGTGTAAGTATAGATTTTTAATTTCGGTTTTCTACGGAAGAAAGTGTTGATCTGGCTCATTAGATTTATTTTGTTGTAATTATATATATATATGCCTTAGAGATACGTTGTAATGACCATGATGTAGCTATTATGCATGTTAGAAAATTGGGGTCGTCAAAAGTTGACATCAGAGCTCGAATACTTTGTTTTCCATGTTAAACTGAATTAGAAATCTACCTAGTTGAAATAACCTATGAGTACCACATCCATTATAAAATAGACTAAAAGGATTTTAAATAATGTTTACATTGAATATTTATCTTCAATAGTTATCTTGGTTTAGATGGCCCAAAGGATTACCAATCACCAGCTACAACAACAGAATGAACAATTGCAACAACAGGTTCAACAACAGGAGCAAAAACTAGGCAACCTTATGATTGCTATGAACATCATGAATCGAAATTTTCAAGCTACTCAAGAAATACATTGCAGCCAATCTGTAACACCCCAAATCCGATTCACACTTGTGAACCGAACTGGAATGTTACAGCCCCAATTAGGTCGGTTACCTAAACCCAACTCGTGCGGATCCAATCTCAGCATCTTAATATGAAGATATGACTCGTCATACTTGGATAAATGCATAAAACCCTAACATGATACTACATGGATGACATGACAATCAATTCATATAGAAACAACAATTTCAATAAAATCAATAAAATTTCCAAATTAAAACGGACAGAGTCTCCCCTAAAAGTACAGTTAAGAGCCACCCTGTAAAAATAATATACATGCAAAATATATGCGTTTATAAACAATTTCATTCATACGAAATCTAATCTACTGTATACTCATTTTGAACTTAAGCCTTAGCCCACTTGTGCATTCTCTTCGCAATTTATTTCATATCATCTTCTCATAGCATTTAATCAAATCATCATACTTTTCATTTCCTCACATTAGTATCAATATAATAAAATAAAAATAAAATATTAAACATTCAATCACCAAGCATGTGTGTGTGTGTGTACAAAAGACCTCATTGGTCCTTCGTCCAGGCTGGCACATCCATCTCATACTCGTCATCTACATATAGTACAAAAACGTGTCAGTAACGAGTGTTACTAGTCTAGAATATAACTAATATCAAACTGGCTATGAGAGAAAACTCTCATATGAAAAAAAAATCTATATACTCCTCGTGAACTCTTTGAAGGGCATCTACTAATGAGCCACTAGGTTGCAGACCCGGTAGTGTCCCAAACTATTAGATCTGTTACTGCTGATGCATCTCTCGGCATTTTCTTACTTCATTTTCTGGTCTCAAATCTTAAGCCCTCTCCTTATCTCCATATTTCTCCTAGCCTTGAGCACAATGGTCAAGTACTCTCAGGGAGTCGCCTTTAGTACCCTTTGAACTACAAGTCATGACATGCACTTTACTAAACAGTACCCGTAAACCTCCTTGTTCTCCGGGTGTGAGGAACTCAAATGCGGAGTTGTCAGGATCCCTCTGGAATGGAATAGTCTGCTCACTAATCCAGATCCCGCTTTGACTGTCACGACATCCGCTCATGGTACGTGAAGTCAATTTTTCCATCTCTCGTCTCACTGAAAACTCGGTAAAAATATATATATAGGCCTGGGAAGAGATTTATAAAATAGGCCCAAAGGCAACTTGCGATGGATCTTGTTTTTGAAACCATTTTCGAGGGATCTCATCCTCGAGGGTTATTCATCCGGAAACTGTTCGGCTAAATGGCCCCGAGTTAAGTGTTATCCGATAAAACGCCACTTAATCCGTCCTATAAGTAATAAATCAAACATAAAATAGAATAGAGCATGAAAACATAGACGAGTCTTAAACGAACCTGGTAGAAGCTCCAACCGTGTCATCGCGCCTAGGCGGTGAGCTCCTACTTCGTACCTACACTTCAAATCTAGAAGCTAACGCCCGCTAACTAAATGATGCATCAAACTCATTATGATCAACATACTCACAATGCAAACATTCATCAATAGTCAAATAATCATAAATGTGAAAATAATTCTAACTCACCCTATTCCTATCAATTTTATTGTGTTTTTCTAAGTTACATCGTGGTCACTTATCATTCTCAGCTCAATTTACCTCGTTAAATCACTTAACAATCATTCACAATTCATCAAACCATGTCGCTTATCATTTGATTAGTAATTAGGCCTTAATCACATCAATTAATAAATCCTATCATATTGTGCTAACAATCACCAACTTTAAATAATCAAATCAAAGGTAATTATACCTCGCATCGTCGACAATCGGCGACGGCTAAGGTTTTGTCCAGCGTGCGTCTAAAACCTCGAGTTCGGTGTTCGACGACATTTGAAGCTCGATTGGATTGCATACTTGTAAATAAAACTTGACTCGACTCTGAGTCAAGTCAAAATAATTACTAACTCGTAATAAATTCTAATAAAAATTCAGATAAATATGTAAAAATCCCTTAAAGTGAAACAAACATCAAAACATCATAATGACATGCTCTAAACTATTAACCCACCCAAACTCCCCGTAACACGTCCTAATATGGTAAACGACCTAAAACTAACTCTACGATCTACTATATATATAAATAAAAAAAACTAACTATCATACTCTCATATATTGTGATAACTCATTCTTTTTTGCTATGTTCATGACGCAATCATCATATACTTGGGTATACATGACCCCTCATAGCTTATACATGAGACCAACGTCAGCTTAGTTCACGTGTTCTTAAATATACTCGACTAAAAAATAACAGTCGAACCGACCGGTTCTAAATAGTAAACCCTGACTCAAATCGTGGGTTTTACAATCTTTCCTCTTTATAAAAATTTCGCCCTCAAAATTTCAACATGAGGAGGTTCTACTAAAATAGAAACCTAAAAGTTGGATGCACATCAGCTGTATCCTCTAATCTTCAATAGTCATGTGCCTCCTCACTGAATAGAGTTGCGCCGATCTGGCAGGTTCTGCTTGTGATGCAATAAAAAATCAAACATTCTAATTCTATCCTATTTGTGTCTATTCTGACATTAGCATCATCATTCTTTTCTGTTCTGGTCCTTACTGTTGACTGTGCCTGCTCTAACATCACCATCATCGATTTCTTCTGTTTTGATCCCTACTACTACTAAATTGGCAGAAAAACCCCTAAGGGCCTACTGGGTTGGTCAAGCAGATACTCTAGAGTATCGCAAGGTTCTAATCTGAGCTATATCTGGGAAGACTACATCGAGGGTAAGGCCTACCAGCTAGCATCTACCCATATCCCTGTGAATCTCATCGATGTGGAAAGTCAACTACATGTACTCTCGGGAAACTCCATTCTAGGTCCTACGGTCATCTTAAGGTCTGCTATGAGTCTTTACTAAGTATGGTGTATAGCCTAATGAGCTGCACGGCTCATTGTCGTCAGTCTAGATCCAACTCTGAGGTGTCCCTATATAAGGAACTGGACAACTCACTGGCTCCTAGTTGACTCGGTCCAAAGTCAAGTATCTCACTCTGTTCTATAAGAGAAAAAGGATAGCTGCTATAACTCTACTGTATACTATGGCTTTGGTGGCTATCTATGCAACCACTAACTGTTTCTAAACGGAGCTCTCTGTGGCGGAATGGAGGTGAGAACACCTGTACATGCACATCATGTCTCAAGGAGTATGATAACAAACTCTACATGGGGCTGTCGCATCTGCATCTGGTCTATGGCATGCGCTTGGTCAATGTATACTCATCTCAATTATCTGCACAACTGATAGAATAATTGGTATTTCTAGAGGGGTGAGTGGAAATACTCAAGTGAAACTCTCTTCTATCTGACATCTCTGAGTTATAGGAAAGGGAATTGAATCTCGTGGAAATCTGGTCACACTGCTCAAGAACTCTCACTGGGTGATATCTCATCCTCTGGGTGATATCTCAATCTCACACATGGGATCTGTCATGAGATAAACTGGGGAAGCCTACTAGGCTGAGAAAAACAGCTACGTAGGTGTGTTACTCTCACCTATGGTAAGGTCAATGTATTGTGTAAGTGGGAGGGGAGATGAAATCCCTATGTAGCGTACTGGGTGGCCAAAATATCAGTAGGTCTATGAACTTGTCTTTAACTTCACCATGATTTACTATGCCACAAGTGATCAATCTGTGGAATAGTCAATCAATAATGAATCTCAGAAAAGGCTCTTACGTGGTTCTATTTTAATTAGCTAACAATAGGCATGTGTTTTTCGATACCGTACTAATCACACACTTCTAAATGGGTGGGGTTCAAAGGACCTAAAGAACCACTATCTCCCCTCAAGTGTACGGGGACTCATAGTGAGGTTCAACATGTGTCTTGTCTACTCTTCAGTAGTGTGTGACCTACCATCCCGTACCGATTTGTAGTACTAATTTTGACTCACATGACTATTACCGTTGTGGTAGACTCTCAAGCAAGCTATCAATCAAGATAAGCATACGCTGGTATCACTCCATCTGGTCAGCATGGTCTGTTTTGTCTGAAGTCCCAATCTGCATTGTTCTCAAGCTGGGGTGAGGTTTGTTATCATAAGATCGGTCTGCGAATATCGACTTACATTGTAAACCCTAATCAGTACCATGAAATTACTTCTATACTTAGGGCAAGGCTCAATCCTATGTCTCAAGGTACGAACCTAATCATGCTGGCAAAGCATAAGAGAATCACTATCTCCCTAGAGGACACTCCCTCACTGAACCCTTTATATACGCCCCATAGTCTTATACAAGTCTAACTCCTCTCGTTGTCTGGCCAATTGCTAAATAGGTAAAACTGTGTGTGTGACTATCTACTAACCATCCTGATCTGTGTATGCTGGTTGTGGCTCATGAATGTTCTATTATGCTATCTGAACAATCTGGTCACTTTGCATGTCCCATCTGACTATCATGTTCTGACTCTGTCCATGTACATCCCTATGAGACTGTCGCTAACAGTGTCTGATGGGGTTATCTTGCAATATACATCTGACCAAAGGGTGTCAGGTCAAGATGATAATTGCAAGAGAACTATGACGTCAGACCCTATGTCATCTCATAAACGTAACCTCGATTTTCCTAACTCTTATATGTTCTTGTGATGCCACTACAGCTATATCTTGTTCCTCAAATTCTGACCCTACTAAGCTTTAACTGATCTACTCGGTCGACGGATAAGCAATACACGGACGACAGTAGTGCATACTCGATCGGTGGTAGTGAATCTCGGCCGGCGGTCGTGCAACTTGGTCGGTGGTTGTGCACTCGGTTGGTGGTTGTGCAACTTGGTTGGTGGTTGCACACTCGGTCGGTGGTTGTGCAGTTGGTCGGTGGTTGTGCAACTTGGTCGGTGGTTGCATATTCGGTTGGTTGTTGTGCAACTATATCGGCAATAATGCTATCTAAGTGCTAAAAATCTGATCATGATCGTATACATTGCAAATCCACTACTGTCTTTGACATGTCATCTTTCATGTGTCTGTTTCCCTAGAGGTGGCTGCTAACCTCTACGCTCATGTTGTCCAACCATGCTTGTCTGATCCGCAGGGATTTGGATCATGGTGCTAACACATATCATGGCAACCTATGCTGGACCCACACTAATCTCCTAAAATTTGGAGTGGTTGCTCCTCGCAGTGCTAATTGGAACGAAAATCGCTAAGCTGGTGCCTTATCCCTGGAACAATCTCGTCGAATATCTGATCTCGTAGGCAACGGTGGTCTTGATCTTTTCCTCGTCACATCATGGTCTCTGTCTCACTACAAATATTCATTCATTACCATATTCTGGAAGTGGTCCATTTCGAGTCATCTGCCCAAAATCTTATCTATACTCCATATACTTCAATGGCTCCATTGGCATAAATCCCTAAGGATTTGTCCAATGCAGTCGATGGTCCATATCATGTACCAACTAACTTGTCAGTACTTCCATACTTCAAACTCCTTACTGCAAGCACCCTTTTTTCAAGCTCTATACTTCAAACTCCTTCCCACGATGTACACCATGTTCCATGAAAGTAGGACTAATGCGGTGACATGCAAAAGGCAGACACCTGATCAATATCCAATTAAACCTCAGTTGACTAAACATATGGACACCCTAACTCATCCAAATCTCTTATGCGAAGGGAAGAACTGGTAAGTCTCTAGGCCCATCATGACATGCCTATTAGATTCCTGCTGGCATCTGCTGACAGCCAGGTACAAGATGAGATCTTATACCCATTCTACTTTTGCAATCACTACATGAACTACTCACATCTAACTAAGCAATAATCTGATAACTTTATCGAAATCCATAGAAATAACTAGTCAGCTCAACTAAGGCTGGTTCCACTTATTTCTGATCCACCCTGAACACAGGGTTATGCATCTAGCATATGATAAATTTAGCATGTAAAGAACAAGGACAGAAACATACCTACTAGCTTGACTCGGAGCAGTCTTTGTACACACATCACCTAAAATAGTATCTTGCATCTTAATGGACCGAGAGTAGCTCTGATACCAATTCTATAACACCCCAATTAGATCAGCTAACCCAACCCCAACTCGTGCAGATCCAATCTCGGCGTCCTAAGATGAAGATACAACTCGCCATACATGGACAAATACATAAAACCCTAACATCATACTACATGCATGACATGACATTCAATTCATACGAAAACAACAATTTCAATAAAATCAATAATAGGAATGTGATTGTTAGCACAACATGATAGGATTAATTAAATTCATGATTTTATTAGGCCTAAATCACATCAATTAATAAATCCTATCATGCTGTGCTAAGAATCACCAACTTTAAATAATCAAATTAGAGGTAATTATACCTCGCATCGTCGACGACGACTAAGGTTTCGTCCTGCGTGCGTCCCAAACCTCGAGTTCGGCGCTTGACGACATCTGAAGCTCAATTGGATTCGACTAGAAGAACTCGACAGAAGATCCGGCAAATCCCATCAATACAGTTTTTCAGTGAGTTCTAACGGTTTTCCAGAGGGTTCAGTGGTTTTTCGGCAACTCTCTGACGGTTTTCCAATGGTAATCGCCAGCGGCATCTACTGGCTGGATAGCAATGGTATTGGGTACCATTGGAATAAGCTCGGCAAGCCCGATGTATCTACGTCGTTGGCATTGTCAGCGGAGGTGGCGGCTCACCGGAAAATAGTAAAACAGAGCAGTTGGTGGTGGGTGGCTAGATTCGACCGGCCTGGGCAGCGATGGGCTTCGATTTAGTCGGGGAGGCTCGCTGGGTGATCGAAAGTGTCGAGGCAACCACTCGATCGCGGGGGCGATGAGCGCCTGTGGCGCGATCGGGGACGCAAGCACTGTGAAATCGTGGTGGATTTCTCACGTCGTGGAGGTCAGAATGTGACCGGGCCTTGTCGGGGCGACACTACGACAGCACGGCGGTGTTGGGCGCCGATGATCGGCGACAGGGCGGTGTCGACAGTTGCGGCGGCGACCACCAAAGGGGGAGGCAGCTAGAGTTTTGGGGTGAAGAAGTATTGGGCGGTACCTCGCATCGTCGACAAATGGCGACGGCTAGGGTTTCGCCGTGCGCGTGTCTCAAACCTCGAGTTCGGTGCTCGATGGCATCCGAAGCTCAATTGGGTTCGACTAGACGAACTTGGTAGATGATCCGGTAAATTCCATCAATCCGGTTTTCCGGCGAGTTCCTACTATGTTTCGGCGGGTTCAGTGCTTTTTTAGCAACTTTTCGACAGTTTTCTGGCACCAATCGCCACCGGCGTCTATTGGCTGGATAGCAATGGTATTGGGTACCATTGGAACCAGCTCAGCGAGCCCGACGTATCTACGCCATCGACGTGGTCGGGGGAGGCAGTTGCTTGTCAAAAAACAACAAAAATAGAGCCGTCGGTGGTGGGTGGCTAGATCCAGCCGGCTTGGGCGGCGATGGGCTCTAATATGGTCGGGGAAACTCGCTGGGTGGTCGAAGGTGTCTAGGC